>CAUPSL010001159.1:0-50000 GCA_963514005.1 Raja brachyura
CCTCACCCTCACCCCCACCCTCACCCTCACCCCCCCCTCACCCTCACCCCCCACCCCCACCCCCACCCTCACCCCCACCCTCACCCTCACCCCCCACCCCCACCCCACCCCCCACCCTCACTCTCACCCCCACCCTCACCCTCACCCCCCACCCCCACCCCACCCCCCCACCCTCACCCCCACCCCCCCACCCTCACCCCCACCCCCACCCCCACCCCCACCCTCATCCCCACCCTCACCCCCACCCCCACCCCACCCCCCACCCTCACCCTCACCCCCCACCCCCACCCTCACCCCCACCCCCACCCCACCCCCCACCCTCAACCCCACCCCCACCCCCACCCCCACCCTCACCCCCCACCCCCACCCCCACCCCACCCCCTCACCCCCACCCCCACCCCCACACCCTCACCCTCACCCCCCACCCCCACCCTCACCCCCACCCCCACCCCCACCCCCACCCCCACCCTCACCCCCCACCCTCACCCCCCACCCCCACCCCCACCCTCACCCCCACCCTCACCCCCACCCTCACCCTCACCCCCCACCCCCACCCTCACCCCCCACCCTCACCCCCCACCCTCACCCCCCACCCCCACCCCCACCCTCACCCCCACCCTCATCCCCACCCTCACCCCCACCCCCACCCCCACCCTCACCCCCCACCCCCACCACCACCCCCACCCCCACCCTCACCCCCACCCCCACCCCCACCCTCACCCCCACACCCACCCTCACCCCCACCCCCACCCCCACCCCCACCCTCACCCCCACACCCACCCCCACCATCACCCCCACCCCCCCCACCCTCACCCCACCCCCACCCTCACCCTTTAGCGCCCCCTCGCCCCCCCCTTGCCTCCCCCTCATCCTCCCCACTCCTCACCCCCTGTCACTGTCTCCCCCACTCTGTCTCCCCCACAGCCAGCGCCATTGTGGAGATGTCGAAGGAGAAAGGCACAGAGCGAGTGCTGGATCGTCACGTCACCCAGTTCACCTCGTCCGTGCAGCGCATCGAGCTGGAGCTGTCGGGACAGATCCGTTACCTGACCCAGGTGATGCCTCACCCCCACCCCACCCCCACCCCCACCCCCACCCTCACCCTCACCCCCACCCCCACCCTCACCCTCACCCTCACCCCCACCCTCACCCCCACCCCCACCCTCACCCCCACCCCCACCCTCACCCTCACCCCCACCCCACCCTCACCCCCACCCCCACCCTCACCCACACCCCCACCCCCACCCCCACCCCCACCCCCACCCTCACCCCCACCCCCACCCCCACCCCCACCCTCACCCTCACCCCCACCCTCACCCCTACCCCCACCCCCACCCCCACCCTCACCCCCACCCCCACCCTCAGCCCACCCCCACCCCCATCCCCACCCTCACCCCCACCCCCACCCCACCCCCAAATTCAGTCCCTTGCAAGAGGTGACATTGAAACAGATGTGGAGTCAGTATGCATAGAACTAAGGAATTGTAAGGGTAAAAAGACCCCAATGGTACTAATCTACCGCCCCCCAAACAGTAGCCCGGACATAGGATAAGGGGGAAATCCTTTAGGACCGAGATGAGAAGGACTTTTTTCACACAGAGAGTGGTGGGTCTCTGGAACTCTCTGCCACAGAGGGTAGTTGAGGCCAGTTCATTGGCTATATTTAAGAGGGAGTTAGATGTGGCCCTTGTGGCTAAGGGGATCAGAGGGTATGGAGAGAAGGCAGGTACGGGATACTGAGTTGGATGATCGGCCATGATCATATTGAATGGCGGTGAAGGCTCGAAGGGCCGAATGGCCTACTCCTGCACCTAATTTCTATGTTTCTATAGGGCGCAAGTTGAATCAGGAGTTAAAATTGGCATGTAGCAAAAGTAATGCTGTGGTGGTTATGGGTGATTTCAACATGCAGGTAGACTGGGAAAATCAGGTTGGTACTGGACCCCAAGAAAGGGACTTTGTAGAGTGCCTTTGTGATGGATTCTTCGAGCAGCTTGTATTGGAGCCTATCAGGGAGAAGGCAATTCTGGATTTAGTGTTATGTAATGAACCGGATTTGATAAAGGACCTCGAGGTTAATGAGCCATTAGGAGGCAGTGAGCATATCATGGTCAGGTTTAATCTACAATTGGAGAGGGAGAAGGGTAGATTGGAGGTGTTAGTGTTACAGTTGAATAAAGGGGACTATGGGACCATGAGGGAGGAGCTGGCCAAAGTTGACTGGAAAGATCCACTAGCAGGGATGACAGTGGATCAAAAATGGCAGGTGTTTCTAGGAATAATACAGAAGGTGCCGGATCAGTTCATTCCTAGGAGGTAGAGAGATTCCAAGGGGAGAAAGGGACGACCATGGCTGACAAGGGACGTCAGGGACAGTATAAAAATTAAAGAGAAGAAGTACAACGTAGCAAAGATGAGCGGGAAGCAAGAGGATTGGGTAATGTTTAAAGAACAACAGAAGATAACCAAAAAGACAATACGGGGAGAATAGATGAGGTACGAAGGTAAGCTAGCCAGGAATATAAAGCAGGATAGTAAAAGCTTCTTTAGTTATGTGAAGAGGAAAAAATTAGTTAAGACCAAAATTGGACCCTTGAAGACCGAAAAACGTGAATTTATTATGGGGAACAAGGAAATGGCAGATGAGTTGAACAGGTACTTTGGATGTGTCTTCACTAAGGAGGACACAAACAATCTTCCTGATATAGTAGTGGCCAGCGGATCTGGGGTGACGGAGGAACTGAAGGAAATCCACGTTAGGCAGGAAATGGTGTTGGGTGGACTGATGGGACTGAAGGCTGATAAATCCCCAGGGCCTGGTGGTCTGCATCCCAGGGTACTTAAGGAAGTGGCTCTTGAAATTGTGGATGCATTGGTGATAATTTTCCATGTTCTATAGACTCAGGATCAGTTCCTGTGGATTGGAAGGTAGCTAATGTTATCCCACTTTTTAAGAAAGGCGGGAGAGAGAAAATCAAATCAATCAAATCAAATCAAATACGTTTATTTGTCATTGCACATCAACTGTACAACAAAATTTCATGTGCATCCCCTTCAATGGTAAACAATAAAAGACACAGGATAAAAAGTTTAAAAAAAAGAACAAAAACACAATAACACAAACAACCATTTAGTCTTACATTTACATTTACTACAAGATCAATGCATAAAATAAGTAATAGATAATAAAAAATGCACATTATATTGCACATTCTAGCAGACACATTTTTATTTGCACCCCGAATTGTGTAGCGTTGCCCGTAGAGTTATCTGTTTGAGTTAAGTTCTCTAATGGCACGTGGGTAGAAACTGTTAGTTAGTCTGCAAGTGCGGGCCTTCAAAGACCCGTATCGCCTCCCAGAGGGCAGCAGAGTGAAAAGGTGGTTGGCAGGGTGGAATGAGTCCTGTGTGATGTTTGTCGCCCGGCGTAAACATCGAGCCTTGTAAATGTCTTCCAGGGAGGGTAGTTGAGTGTTTATGATGCTCTGTGCTGTTTTAATAACCCTCTGTAGTGCCTTCCTTCCAGCCACAGTGCAGCTAGCAAACCACACCAGGATGCCATAGGAGAGGATGCTTTCCACGGCGCACCGGTAGAAGGACAGCAGCGGCTGCTGTGAGACGTTTGCTCTCCGCAGAGTCCTCAGGAAATATAGCCGCTGCTGTGACTTCTTTACGAGAGTGATGGTGTTCACTGTCCATGTAAGTTCCTGGGAGATGTATGTGCCCAGAAACTTAAAGTCAGTGACTCTCCACCATGTCTCCTTTGATGTAAAGAGGAGCAGGTTCTTCTCTCCTCCTCCTGAAGTCAATAACTAGTTCTTAAACAGGGAATTATAGACCAGTTAGCCTGACATCGGTGGTGGGGAAGATGCTGGAGTCAATTATAAAAGATGAGATAGCGGCACATTTGGATAGCAGTAACAGGATCGGTCCGAGTCAGCATGGATTTACGAAGGGGAAATCATGATTGACTAATCTTCTGGGATTTTTTGAAGATGTAACTAGGAAAATGAACAAGGGAGAGCCAGTGGATGTAGTGCAGCTGGACTTTCAGAAAACATTTGATAAGGTCCCACATAGGAGATTAGTGGGCAAAATTAGGGCACATGGTATTGGGGGTAGAGTGCTGACATGGATAGAGAAGTGGTTGGCAGACAGGAAACAAAGAGTAGGGATTAACGGGTTCCTTTCAGAATGGCAGGCAGTGACTAGTGGGGTACCACAAGGCTCTGTGCTGGGACCGCAAATTTGCACAGGACACAAAGCTGGGTGGCAGTGTGAACTGTGAGGAGGATGCTATGAGAATGCAGGGTAACTTGGACAGGTTGGGGGAGTGGGCAGATGCATGGCAGACGAAGTTTAATGCGGATACATTTTGGTAGCAAAAACAGGAAGACAGATTACTATCTAAATGGCGTCAAGTTGGGTGTTTAAAAGGCCTGCGGGCTTTCCTGATGGCCTAAGCTCTGAATTTTATTTAAAAAATGATGATCTGATCTCTTCACGTTTACAAACACTGTAGAAACACATTTATACTCAACAGCAACTCCCGGAAACTTTAAACGAATCTACAATAATACTTATACCTAAAACTGATAAGGATCTGGAAGACCCAGCCTCATATAGAGCACAGCTCTATTAAATACTAATCAGAAAATACTAACGAAAATCCTATTTTATAGATTGAGTTGAGGCTTGAACAGGCTTTATCCCAAAACGTCACTCATTTTACAATCTGAGACGATTATTTAATATTATATACTCAAATAGAATTGCTAACACAGATCTAGCAATTATTTCGCTAGATGCTGAAAAAGCCTTTGATCAGGTAGAATGGTCATATTTATTTTCAGCGATGGAAAAATTTAAACTGGGAGAGAGATACTGCACATGGGTTACACTTTTATACTCTAATCCAACAGCTAGAATATTAACTAACCAAATGTTATCAACTAAATTTAATCTCTCTAGAGGTTTAGACAAGGATGCTCGCTGTCTCCATTATTATTTGCTTTAGCAATTGAACCACTCGCAGAAAATGTTAGATCTAATCCAGAAATACATGGGTATAATACTAAAGATACAATTAATAAAATTTCTCTATATGCAGATGATGTATTAATATATATTACAAAGCCAGAAATTAGTATTCCAAATTTATTAAATCTAATAACTCAATTCGGTCAGTTCTCAGGATGTAGAATTAATTGGAATAAAAGCGAAATCATGCCAATAACTGAACTCAGTTTACATATACTACAACAATCACCTTTTAAAATAGTTGAGGAAAAATTTAAATATCTAGGTATTTATGTAACTAAGGCGCATACTTCTTTATTTAAATCAAATTTCCCACCTTTACTGAATAAACTAAATAAGAATATCCAATACTGGAAAACACTTCCTATTTCAATGTTCGGTAGAATTAATGCTATAAAAATGATCTTTCTTCCGCAATTATTGTACTTATTTCAGTCAATCCCGATATATATTCCAAAATCTTTTTTAAAAAAAAGTAGAATCTACTGTTACAAGTTTCATCTTCAAGAATCATAGAATAAATAAAAAACATTTATGTAAATCAAAGATTAATGGAGGCTTAGCTCTACCAAATTTTCTGTTTTATTTTTGGGCAGTCCATATTAAAAACATGAATTTTTGGCTGGAAGAAATGGATCAACAACCAGACTGGTTAAGGATGGAAAAGGAGGACTGTTTACCCTTTGAAATCGGTTCTATTATGTTTGCACCGACAAAATTGCACAAAGAAACCTATAGGGAAAACCCTATAATATACAGTGGTACACGAATCTGGAAACAACTAAAAAGGGCCTTAAAATTGGATAATATCCCACCCTGTCTCCCTATTGTAAACAATCCCTTATTTAAACCTTCCATGCTGGATAAAGGTTTTACACAATGGAAAAACCATGGAATCAAAAAGATGGAACACCTTTACAAGAAAGGCACTTTTCTTTTATTTCAGGAATTACAACAGATTTACAGATTACATTCAAATAATTTTTTCCGATATCTACAACTCAGAGATTATGTTAAATCAAACACACAAGATTATAGGAATAAGGAACCAGAAATCCTTGATGAATGTTTGAATAAGCATCCTAATACAGAAAAACTAACAACTTATATATATAATATCCTTTTAGATAGCGGGATACCAACAATGGAATCATTTAGACATACATGGGAAAATGAAATAAACCAACCCATAACAAAAGATATATGGGACAAAAGTTTACAATATATACATCACTGCTCGTTAAATGCCGGACGTGCTTTAATACAATTTAAAGTACTACACAGATTACATTACTCAAAAGTTAAATTGAATAGAATCTACCCACAAATCTCCACTATCTGTGATAAATGTCAGCATCCAGAGGCTAATTTAACACATACTTTTGCAAATTGTATAAAAATTAAGAATTTCTGGTCTGAGATTTTTAGAATAAATTCTGAAGTTATTAATATTACATTGGATCTGGACTCAAAATTAATAATACTTGGAAGATCAGATTGTAAGTCTAATACTTACAACAAGTCAAAGAAATTTCCTAGATTATAGTATAATAATTGGGAAGAAATTAATATTAAAATTCTGGAAAGGCCCTATATCCCCCACAATTAAAATGTGGATTACGGAAATGTCGGAGACCCGACACTTGGAAAGAATCAGATTTGCCCTAATGGACAAACAAGAAGTCTTCGTTAGAATATGGTCTTCTTTCATTGATTACTTAAAAGGGTAGATGGGTTCGGCAAGGAACCCTAACTGACACTTGGACTCAGGGTTAGATGAGAAGTTATATTTTATATTTCGTGATTTTATCTCCAATGACGTATTAATGGTCAATTATTCCATTCTTTATCATTTCTTTTTGTTTTTGATTTATATTTTATTTTTCTCTCTGTTTCTCTCTCTTTAAAAAAAAATTTATTAGAGGCAAAAGGATTCATTTGATAATATTAATAATGTACGATTGTTGCACACAAAATATTACTATCATCATATGTGTTTGCTAATGTACTGCTTACATACTCTAATAAAAAATATATATTAATAAATAAATAAAGAAAGAAAGAAAGAAAGAAAAAAAAAGTTGGGAAAAGGGGAAGTACAACGGGATCTGGGGGTCCTTGTACATCAGTCTATGAAAGTAAGCATGCAGGTACAGCGGGCAGTGAAGAAAGTGAATGGCATGTGGGCCTTTATAACAAGAGGAGTTGTACAGAACCCTAGTGAGACCACACCTGGAGTATTGTGTGCAGTTTTGGTCCCCTAATTTGAGGAAGGACACTTTTGCTATTGAGGGAGTGCAGCGTAGGTTCACCAGGTTAATTCCCGGGATGGTGGGACTGTCATATGCTGAGAGAATGGAGCAGCTGGGCTTGTACACTCTGGAGTTTAGAAGGATGAGAGGGGATCTCATTGAAACATATAAGATTTTTAAGGGTTTGGACACGCTAAAGGCAGGAAACATGTTCCCGATGATGGGGGAGTCCAGAACCAGGGGCCAAGAATAAGGAGTAAGCCATTTAGAACAGAGACGAGGAAACACTTTTTCTCACAGAGAGTGGTGAGTCTGTGGAATTCTCTGCCTCAGAGGGTGGTGGAGGCCGGTTCTCTGGATGCTTTCAAGAGAGAGCTAGATAGTCTTAAAGATAGCGGAGTCAGGGGATATGGGGAGAAGGCAGGAACGGGGAACTGATTGGGGATGATCAGCCATGATCACATTGAATGACGGTGCTGGCTCGAGGGGCCGAATGGCCTATTCCTGCACCTATTGTCTATTGTCAGTGTTGCAGTTGAACAAAGGGGACTATGAAGGCATGAGAGAGGAGCTGGCCAAGGTCGACACGAAAAGGATCCGAGCAGGAATGACGGTGGAACAGCAATGGCCGGAATATCTGGGCATAATCCGGAAGATGCAGGATCATTTCATTCCAAAGAGGAAGAAAGATTCTAAGGGGAGCAGGAGGCAACCGTGGCTGAAGGGAAGTTAGGGATGGAATAAAACAAAAAGAAAAGGTGTATAACGCACCAAAGAGTAGCGGAAAGCCAGAGGATTGGGAAACTTTCAAAGGACAACAAAAGGTAACAAAACGGGCAATACGGGCTGAAAAGATGAAGTACAAAGGTTAGCTGACCAAGAATATAAAGAAGGATAGTAAAAGCTTATTTAGGTATGTTAACAGAAAAGGATTAGTAAAGGCAAATGTGGGTCCCTTCAAGGGTCGGCCATTTAAAACTGAGATGAGAAAACACGTTTCACCCAAAGATTTGTGGAATTCACTGCAATGGAACGCAGTGGAGGCCAATTCACTGGATTAATTTAAAAGATAGTTAGATAGAGCTCTTGGGCCTAACCCCTCACCCCTAACCCCTAACCCTCACCATCGCTACATCACCCCTCACCCCTCACCCCTCACCCCTCACCCTCACCATCGCTACATCACCCCAACCCCTCACCCCTCACCCCTCACCCCTCACCCTCACCATCGCTACATCACCCCAACCCCTCACCCCTCACCCCTCACCCTCACCATCGCTACATCACCCCTAACCCCTAACCCCTCACCCTCACCATCGCTACATCACCCCTAACCCCTCACCCCTCACCCTCACCATCGCTACATCACCCCTAACCCCTCACCCCTCACCCTCACCATCGCTACATCACCCCTAACCCCTCACCCCTCACCCTCACCATCACTACATCACCCCAACCCCTAACCCCTCACCCCTCACCCCTCACCATCGCTACATCAACCCAACCCCTCACCCCTCACCCCTCACCCTCACCATCGCTACATCACCCCAACCCCTCACCCCTAACCCCTCACCCTCACCATCGCTACATCACCCCTAACCCCTAACCCCTCACCCTCATTCCTCCCCTGCCCAGCGTTTCCTTGTGGTGCGGTATAAACATTTCTCAATCCCTCTTCCTCTCTCCCCCTTCCCTGTCTACCCCTCTCTCTCCTGTCTCCCCCCTCTCTCTCCCCCCTCTCTATCCCATCCACTTTCCCCCTCCCCCTCTCTCCCCCTCTCTCTCTCCCTCTCTCCCCCCTCTCCCCCCTCTCCCCTCTCTCTACCCCAGGTGGCCACAGGTCAGCCCCACGAGGGATCCAGCTACGCGGCGCGGAAAGACGCGCAGATGGCGGTGAACCGTGTGGATTACACGCGTGTGATGGTCCGTGACCTGGCGCGCTCTTGCGACCGGACGCTGGAGCAGCCGTGATTCAGCGGGTGGGTGAGAGAGCGGGGGGGGGGGGGGGAGGAGGGGCCCTGACTCACCCTCCCCCTCGGGAGATGTCTCCGCATGCGGGCGATCGCGGGGAATGCCCCCCCCCCAAATAAATGCAAAACAACCGCTCTCCCCGTGTCTGTGTCTCTGCGTCATCACCACGGGATTCCCCTCCCCCCATCTGTGACCCCCTCTCCCGCCATCATGGGTGCCCTCGGTGCCAGTATGACCCTCGGTGCCAGTATGACCCTCGGTGCCAGTGTGACCCTCGGTGCCAGTGTGAGCCTCGGTGCCAGTGTGACCCTCGGTGCCAGTGCGACCCTCGGTGCCAGTGTGAGCCTCGGTGCCAGTGCGAGCCTCGGTGCCAGTGTGACCCTCGGTGCCAGTGCGAGCCTCGGTGCCAGTGCGAGCCTCAGTGCCAGTGCGAGCCTCGGTGCCAGTGTGACCCTCGGTGGTGCCGGTGTGAGCCTCGGTGCCGCCGGTGTGACCCTCGGTGCCGCCGGTGTGACCCTCGGTGCCACTGTGAGGTCGGTGCCAGTGTGAGCCTCGGTGCCAGTGTGAGCCTCGGTGCCAGTGTGACCCTCGGTGCCAGTGTGACCCTCGGTGCCAGTGTGACCCTCGGTGCCAGTGTGACCCTCGGTGACAGTGTGACCCTCGGTGCCAGTGTGACCCTCGGTGCCAGTGTGACCCTCGGTGCCGTGTGACCCTCGGTGCCGTGTGACCCTCGGTGCCAGTGTGACCCTTGGTGCCAGTGCGAGCCTCGGTGCCAGTGTGACCCTCGGTGCCAGTGTGAGCCTCGGTGCCAGTGTGACCCTCGGTGCCGTGTGACCCTCGGTGCCAGTGTGACCCTCGGTGCCAGTGTGACCCTACATTTGTTTTAACTAACCTTTTTCTCTTCACTATAAAAACGGACTGCAAAAGTTTTTATAGATATGTGAAGAGAAAAAGGTTAATTAAAACAAATGTAGGTCCCTTGCAGTCAGAAACTGCTGAATTGATCATGGGGAACAAGGACATGGCAGACCAATTGAATAACTACTTTGGTTCTGTCTTCACAAAGGAAGACATAAATAATGTGCCGGAAATAGCAGGGGACCGGGGGCCAAATGAGATGGAGGAACTCAGTGAAATCTAGGTTAGCCGGGAAGTGGTGTTAGGTAAATTGAATGGATTAAAGGCCGATAAATCCCCAGGGCCAGATAGGCTGCATCCCAGAGTACTTAAGGAAGTAGCCACAGAAATAGTGGATGCATTAGTGATAAATTTTAAAACAATGTCATGGATTTACGAAAGGTAAATCATGTCTGACAAATCTGATAGAATTTTTCGAGGATGTAACTAGTAGAGTGGATAAGGGAGAACCAGTGGATGTGTTATATCTAGACTTTCAGAAGGCTTTCGACAAGGTCCTGCATAAGAGATTAGCATACAAACTTAAAGCACACGGTATTGGGGGTTCAGTATTGATGTGGATAGAGAACTGGCTAGCAGACAGGAGGCAAAGGGTAGGAGTAAACGGGTCCTTTTCAGAATGGCAGGCAGTGACTAGTGGGGTGCCGCAAGGCTCAGTGCTGGGACCCCAGCTATTTACAATATATATTAATGATTTGGACGAGGGAATTCAATGCAACATCTCCAAATTTGCAGATGATACCAAGCTGGGGGGTATAGTTAGGTGTGAGGAGGATGCTTGGAGGCTGCAGGGTGATTTGGATAGGCTGAGTGAATGGGCAGATGCATGGCAGATGCAGTACAATGTGGATAAATGTGAGGTTATCCACTTTGGTGGCAAAAACATGAGGGTAGACTATTATCTGAATGGTGGCAGATTAGGTAAGGGGGAGATGCAACGAGACCTGGGTGTCATGGTACACCAGTCATTGAAAGTAGGCATGCAGGTGCAGCAGGCAGTGAAGAAAGCAAATGGTATGTTAGCATTCATAGCGAAAGGATTTGAGTATAGGAGCAGGGAGGTTCTACTGCAGTTGTACAGGGTTTTGGTGAGGCCACACCTGGAGTACTGCGTACAGTTTTGGTCTCCAAATCTGAGGAAAGACATCCTTGCCATAGAGGGGGTACAGAGAAGATTCACCAGACTGATTCCTGGGATGTCAGGACTTTCATATGAGGAAAGATTGGATAGACTCGGTTTGTACTCGATGGAATTTAGAAGATTGAGGGGGGAACTTATAGAAACCTACAAAATTCTTAAGGGGTTGGACAAGCTAGATGCTGGAAGATTGTTCCCGATGTTGGGGGAGTCCAGAACAAGGGGTCACAGTCTAAGGATAAGGGGGAATTCCTTTAGGACCGAAATGAGGAAAACATTCTTTACACAGAGAGTGGTGAGTCTCTGGAATTCTCTGCCACAGAAGGTAGTTGAGGCCAGTTCATTGGCTATATTTAAGAGGGCGTTAGATGTGGCACTTGTGGCTAAAGGGATCAGGGGGTATGGAGAGAAGGCAGGTACGGGATACTGAGTTGGATGATCAGCCATGATCACATTGAATGGCGGTGCAGGCTCGAAGGGCCGAATGGCCTACTCCTGCACCTATTTTCTATGTTTCTATGTTTCTATGTAAAAACTCTATAGATTCTGGAGTAGTTCCTGAGGATTGGAGGGTAGCTAATGTAACCCCACTTTTTAAAAAAGGAGGGAGAGAGAAAGCGGGGAATTACAGACCAGTTAGTCTAACATCGGTAGTGGGGAAACTGCTAGAGTCAGTTATTAAAAATGGGATAGCAGCGCATTTGGAAAGCGGTGAAATCATTGGACAAAGTCAGCATGGATTTATGAAAGGTAAATCATGTCTGACTAATCTTATAGAATTTTTGAGGATGTAACTAGTAGAGTGGATAAGGGAGAACCTGTGGATGTGTTATATCTGGACTTTCAGAAGGCTTTTGACAAGGTCCCACATAAGAGATTAGCATACAAACTTAAAGCACACGGTATTGGGGGTTCAATATTGATGTGGATAGAGAACTGGCTGGCAGACTGGAAGCAAAGAGTAGGAGTAAACGGGTCGTTTTCACAATGGCAGGCAGTGACTAGTGGGGTACCGCAAGGCTCATTGCTGGGACCCCAGCTATTTACAATATATATTAATGATCTGGATGAGGGAAGTGAATGCAACATCTCCAAGTTTGCGGATGACACAAAGCTGGGGGGCAGTGTTAGGTGTGAGGAGGATGCTAGGAGGCTGCAAGGTGACTTGGATATGCTGAGTGAGTGGGCAAATGCATGGAAGATGCAGTCTAATGTGGATAAATGTGAGGTTATCGACTTTGGCGGCAAAAACAGGAGGGTAGATTATTATCTGAATGGTGGCCGATTAGGAAAAGGGGAGATGCAACGAGACCTGGGTGTCATGGTACACCAGTCATTGAAAGTAGGCATGCAGGTGCAGCAGGCTGTGAAGAAAGCGAATGGTGTGTTGGCATTCATAGCAAAAGGATTTGAGTACAAGAGCAGGGAGGTTCTACTGCAGCTGTACAGGGTCTTGGTGAGGCCACACCTGGAGTATTGCGTACAGTTTTGGTCTCCTAATCTGAGGAAAAACTTTCTTGCCATAGAGGGGGTACAGAGAAGGTTCACCAGACTGATTCCTGGGATGGCAGGACTTCCATATGAAGAAAGACTGGATAGACTCGGCTTGTACTCGCTGGAATTTAGGAGATTGAGGGGGGATCTTATAGAGACTTATAAAATTCTTAAGGGGTTGGACAGGCTAGATGCAGGAAGATTGTTCCCGATGTTTGGGAACTCCAGAACAAGGGGTCACAGTTTAAGAATAAGGGGGAATTCTTTTAGGACCAAGATGAGAAGATCTTTTTTCACACAGAGAGTGGTGGGTCTGTGGAATTCTCTGCCACAGAAGATAGTTGAGGCCAGTTCATTGGCTATATTTAAGAGGGAGTTAGATGTGCCCCTTGTGGCTAAAGGGATCAGGGGGTATGGAGAGAAGGCAGGTACGGGATACTGAGTTGGATGATCAGCCATGATCATATTGAATGGCGGCGCAGGCTCGAAGGGCCGAATGGCCTACTCCTGCACCTATTGTCCGTGTTTCTATGATTCTATGACCCTCAGTGCCGGTGTGAGCCTCGGTGCCAGTGTGACCCTCGGTGCCAGTGTGACCCTCGGTGCCAGTGTGAGCCTCGGTGCCAGTGTGAGCCTCGGTGCCAGTGTGAGCCTCAGTGCCAGTGTGAGCCTCGGTGCCAGTGTGAGCCTCAGTGCCACTGTGAGCCTCAGTGCCACTGTGAGGTCGGTGCCAGTGTGACCCTCGGTGCCAGTGTGAGCCTCGGTGCCAGTGTGACCCTCGGTGCCAGTGTGAGCCTCGGTGCCAGTGTGAGCCTCGGTGCCAGTGTGACCCTCGGTGCCAGTGTGAGCCTTGGCGGTGCCAGTGTGACCCTCGGTGCCAGTGTGAGCCTCAGTGCCAGTGTGAGCCTCGGTGCCAGTGTGAGCCTCGGTGCCAGTGTGAGTCTTAGTGCCAGTGTGAGCCTCAGTGCCAGTGTGAGCCTCAGTGCCAGTGTGAGCCTCGATCCAGTGTGAGCCTCGGTGCCGGTGTGATCAGCGGTCGATAAGTGTGAGGAGGGAGGGGAAGACAGTGGGGTCCCGGCGTGTAGGAGACCGCTGTGAGGGACTGGACAATAAAGGGGGTGACGGCGTGGGGGGGGCCCTAGTTTTAGAATCCTCTGCCCTAGGGATAAGTTTACGTTTGTCCGTTCCGGTGAAGGCTAGAGGAGCGGAGCCATGTGATAGAGATCCGCTCTATGATCTTTGCTGTGGACACGGCACCAACCCATCACTCGCTTGCCTTATTCATCGGCGGGCTAATTTCCCTCCGAGGATGAATAAAGTCTTATCGTATCATATCGTAAACACTCTCAACTTAACTATAAAACCACAGAGCCATCGTGTACATGGGAGGCGATTTTTAATTGTTATATTAGGTAGCATAACATTATTATTAAAGTAGCAGTAGCTAATTAAATCGAGATGATTCCTTGCAGCCAATCCTTCGACATGCAACTTTGAAGCCGGTTCTGGGCCCATCTTCACCAGGAACTGACCAACCCAGAGTTGGTTAATACCAGCGTAGACTCTTCACCAAACTGCACCTGATGTTCAAAGATCGTCGCTCCCTCCAAAACAAGTTGTTTCTCCAAATGTCGGTCGTCTAGTCTCTACTCGCGTTCGTCTGCAAAGGTTTAAGATGAAAGTCTTGCATTGTGTGACATTGATGGTGAGAGACAGAGGCAGCAGATGTTTGCTGGTTGTGACGTGATCAGTAACGTATCTTGTCCAACAGCCACGGTGCCGGCATTCCCGATGCATTTTCCTTGGGTTGGTGATGAAGGGGACTCCAGCCCTAATTTAAAACCGTTCTATGGGGAAGAGGGTGGGGGGGGGGGGGGGGAAGAGGCGGTGTCGTTCCTGGAACAAAAAGAGAGAGTTCTCTGAAAATCTGCCAATGACAACCTCGGAGCAGAATTAGGTTATTCGGCCCAATGAGCCTACCCTGCCCTTCAGTCCACAGATTCACCACCCTCTGGCCAAAGAAATTCCTCCCCACCTTTCTGATGGATTTGAGTCGAGTACGGCAGATAGGCCCTTCTGCCCATCGAGTCCGTACTTGCATTAACCCCGCACTAAATAATCCACCACATTGACACCTATTTCCACCCCAGATTCTACCTTCACCCGCACTCTGGGAGTAATTAATATCAATCATCACCCGAGGGGGAGGGGGGGCGGGGAGAGGGGAGAAGTTGGGAAGACGGGGTGGGAGGAGGGGAGAGGTGGGGGAGGGGAGGAGGGGGTGGAGGGGAAAGGTGGGGAGGGGAGGGGAGGGGTAGGGACAGGCAGGGAGGGAGGGGAAGAGGTAGGGGGGATATTGGGCAAAGGCATCTCCTCACTGGCCCAGGTTTGTGTTGAACCCAACGACCCACAGGTGGCCCTGGGGTTACGAGCAGGTGTGTTTTTTACAGACACCTTTAATCAACTTTGCTGCGTCAGTAACAACACAAAATTCTCTCCATTGCACCTCCTCAGTGTTGGAATGGAAAGTACAAGAGTGTTAAATGTGAGTAAAAGTGGAGAGAGAGAGAGAGAGAGCGAAGGTACGAATTGTCCGTTTGTAGGTACATACATAGAAGAGTACAGCACAGGTACAGGCCCTTCGGCCCACAATGCCCCTGCTGAACATGATGGCAAATTAATCTAATCTCCTCTGCCTGTGCATGGTCGGTATCCCTCCATTCCCAACATATCCATGTGCCACTTAAACCCCACTATTGTATCAGCCTCCACCCCCCCCCCCCCCCGGCAGCGTGTTCCAGGCCCCCACCACCTTCTGTGTGAAAAACCTGCTTTTTCCTTTTTAACCTTTGCCCTCTCTCACCTTAAACCTATGCCATCTAGTCCTCGGCATTTACATCTGGGAAAAATGTTCTGACTTTTAGGGTACACTTGTCCCTTCACCTCCCCCATCCACTCCTTTCAGGGACCCAAGCAGTCCTTCCAGGTCCAACAGAGGTTCACCTGCACCTCCTCCAACCTCATCTACTGTATCCGTTGCTCCAGATGCCAGCTGATCTATATCGGTGAGACCAAGTGGAGGCTGGGCGATCGTTTCGCCGAACACCTCCGCTCGATCCGCAATAACCAACCCGACCTCCCAGTGGCTCAGCACTTCAACTCCCCCTCCCATTCCGTATCCGACCTCTCGGTCCTGGGCCTCCTCCACGGCCAGAGTGAGCAACACCGCAAGTTGGAGGAACAGCACCTCATATTCCGCTTGGGGAGACTGCATCCTCTGGGCTTAAACATTGAATTTTCTCAATTCTGTTGATCTGTTAATGGTCTGGATGAGGGAATTGAAGACAATATCTCCAAGTTTGTGGATGACACGAAGCTGGGGGGCAGTGTTAGCTGTGAGGAGGATGCTAGGAGACTGCAAGGTGACTTGGATAGGCTGGATGAGTGGGCAAATGTTTGGCAGATGCAGTATAATGTGGATAAATGTGAGGTTATCCACTTTGGTGGCAAAAATAGGAAAACAGACTATTATCTAAATGGAGGCCGATTAGGAAAAGGGGAGATGCAGCGCGACCTGGGTGTCATGGTACACCAGTCATTGAAAGTAGGCATGCAGGTGCAGCAGGCAGTGAAGAAAGCAAATGGTATGTTAGCTTTCATAGCAAAAGGATTTGAGTATAGGAGCAGGGAGGTTCTACTTCAGTTGTATCGGGTCTTGGTGAGACCACACCTGGAGTATTGCGTACGGTTCTGGTCTCCAAATCTGAGGAAGGACAGGTCTGTCTTATGAACAAAGACTGCATAGACTTGGTTTATACTCTCTAGAATTTAGGAGATTGCGAGGCGATCTTATAGAAACTTACAAAATTCTTAAGGGGTTGGTGCAGGAAGATTGTTCCCGATGTTGGGGAGATCCAGGACAAGGGGTCACAGCTTAAGGATAAGGGGGCAATCCTTTAGGACCGAGATGAGAAGGACTTTTTTCACACAGAGAGTGGTGGGTCTCTGGAACTCTCTGCCACAGAGGGTAATTGAGGCCAGTTCATTGGCTATATTTAAGAGGGAGTTAGATGTGGCCCTTGTGGCTAAGGGGATCAGAGGGTATGGAGAGAAGGCAGGTACGGGATACTGAGTTGGATGACCAGCCATGATCATATTGAATGGCGGTGCAGGCTCGAAGGGCCAAATGGCCTACTGCACCTAATTTCTATGTTTCTATGTTAACCCAGGCTGCCTCCTCCCCTTCCCACCTCTCCCTCAGCCCTCGGGCCCTGGCATTCCCTCTCTCTCTATCTCTCCCCTACCCAAGTCGCACTAGCTTCTCATTTTCACACTACAAACAGCTTACAATGGCCTGTTTCCTTTATCATCGATACCTTTTTGCATATCTTTCATTCATTGTTCTTTATCTCTCCACATCACCGTCTATATCTCTCGTTTCCCTGATCAGTCTGAAGAAGGGTCTCTCCTTCGCTCCTTAGATGCTGCTGCACCCGCTGAGTTTCTCCAGCTTTTTGTGTAACCGTCTACCCTATCTATGCATGTCATAATTTTATATACATCTAGCAAGTTTAGTTTAGAAATACTGCACGGAAACAGGCCCTCAACCCACTGAGTCCCTGCCAACTATCGATCAGCTGTTCATACTAGTTCCATGTTATCCTACTTTCTTGTCCATTCCCGACACACTAACGGCAATTTACAGAAGCCAATTTTAACCTGCAAACCTGCAGGTCTTTTCAGGGAGTCATACACTTGGACCCCAACACCCATATGTACATCGTTTTTGTGAAGGGTCTTGCCGTTATCTAGCCTTTCCTCGTACATTCAATCTCCCAGAGTGGAACACCTCGGACTTGCTGGTATGAAACTCCAAAGGGTGAAGTGTCTTTTATCAACTTCAGTACTTACCGTCAGTTATTGTATCCATCTGTGGAACAAACAGAACAGGGTGACCAATGTCCACCTCCCGCTGGATGTCCACACCATCAGACCATGACATATTTCTGAGTGTGCAGGCCACACTGCCCACAGGGACAGCGAAGGCTCTGTGTGGGTGGGTCGGGGTCCATGTCTGGGTGTGATTGGTGTCTACACTGGACACAACAGTTGGGTGAAGCGGGCGTGTGGTGCTTGCCTTTGTCAGTCAGGGTGTTAGGTCCATGATCTGGGAGGTCACGTTGCAAGTGTACCAGTAGTTACTGAGACCACACAGAGTGTTGTGCACAGTTCTGTTTGCCCAACTAAAGAATGACATTCAGAGCCTGCTGACGGGCTGCATCCCAGTCTGGTACGGGAACTGTTCCGCCCACAGCTACAAATCACTACAGAGAATGGTGAAGGCGGCACACAGCACATCTGGCAACCGTCTCCCGGCCATTCAGGACATTTCCCACCGGCAGTGCCTGCGGAAGGCACACGGCATCATGAAGGATCACAGCCACCCAGCACACAAGCTGTTCTCCTTGTTACCAGAGCAGGAGCATGTAGGTATGTTACAAAACTTACCTTGAGCAGCGCTGCAGTTCTGCCGCACCCCGTGTGCGTGACTTTGGCGCCTTTCAGAGGGGGGCGGGCTTAAAGTGCCGTTTTTCTACAGACTGGGCAAATCGATCCATGTCAGGCGATTTCGTTGCGGAAGAAAAATCGCTCCGACATTTCATTAATGAAGGTATTTTTAAATTATGCTAGATTATTTATTATCTAGAGTAATTTAAAAATCACCTTCAAAAGCCGTGAGCACTGACAACGGGAAGGATTTTGCGTAGGGGAGAAAAAAAGGTACACAGTTTATTTTTATATTAAAAGTTGGTTTTTATGGAGGCTTTAATAATATTTTCATGTTGCGAAATGGGGACCAAAAAAATGTATGAACCGGCTGTATTTTTTATACTGACTTCACAGCAAACCGCAACGTTCCAATCCACTGCATTCCACTAAAACCCACTCGCTAGTTGATTTATATGGCCATTAATTTACAGGCATTAAACACTAAATTCCTTCCATTTTGCCCAGAAATTCATGAAAATGAGATTTAAAAATTATGTTATATTGTGGATTATTGTGTGAATTTTATTTGGACACTTAGGCAATTTAAAAAAAGTTTATCTTTTCTTAAGAAATGGGTAGATGTTTAGATCTACTCATTGAATTTTGTAATTAGCTACAATTAGATAACTAACTAATTATATGCTTTAATTTCAGGTCGTCCAAGTAAGATTGTTTCATATTTGTTTCAGAATGCTTCAATCTATAATAACTGAAAATTTAATTGAGTACTCTTAATTTTTAAGAAAGTTATGGGTTTTTAACTGTTCTAGATCACAGCTTTTGAGTTAAGTCAATGGAAAGGCAATGGGGAACAAGATGCTAATTTCCGAGTATGAAAATGGCCATAACTTTCTTAATACTGAAGATATGAAAGTGAATTAGGTGTCAAATTAAACTTCTTTTTATGCTTTATTTGATGGGATAAATTGCAGAATTGATTTTTAAAATCTCAAAATTTTGGAACATTGCTAGAGCACGGCTGCAAGCACCGCCAGACTTAAGACAGTTTTTATCATCATGCCATCAGGCTTCCAAACTCATAAATGCATCATAGATGTTGATTATTTTATTTATCATTGTCTTTTATCTGCCAATGTCACTTTTATCTTATCTTATTTAATCTAATTTTTATCCTTGTAATATCAAAGTCTGGTGAGGTGACCCGTTGTCTTGTCAAATGCATTTCATTGGACGGTTGACCTTGTTTTAATGTACATATGACAAATAAAACTGAACTGGAGTCACGTTTAGATCAGATGGAAGAATTCCCCTCTTGAAGTGGATCGGTGAAGCAGGGTGGTTTTACCATAATCAGGAACATGTCTGGTCACCGTGACTAAGTTCAGCTGGTGTTTCTCCAAAGTCATGGTTAGTAACTGAGTACAAACTCCACAGGTTCCCTGGTGGGACCTTAACTGGTTTGTGGGTGGTTAGCATGGCCTCCACATTAAGGGCCTGTCCTACCAGCATCCGACTCCATGCGGTGAGCGCGATCAAACTAGAAGCGGGGGCCGCGCGGAGGTCGGGTGATCCCCTGTACAGGGCCGTTCCCACCAGCATGCGCCTGCATGCGGCAAGCGCGACCAAACCGGCAGCGAGGGCTGCGCGGAGGTCGGGTGAGTGGCGCAACGTGGCGCAAAGTGAGGCGAACCTGGAGCAAAATCTTAAGGTAAGTTCGCCAGGACAGAGAGGGACACACAGAGAGGGGCACAGAGGCACACACACAGAGGGTCACGGAGGCACACACACACACAGAGGGTCACGGAGCCACACACATAGAGGGTCACGGAGGCACAATGTCGGGGCGGTGTGTAATGCGTCGAGGCGACTGCGAGCCGACAAGCCGTTGCCGCGCGGAATTTTTGAACATAGTCAGTTTTTCGGATCCCCGCGCGATGTCGGGACGAACTCCGCACAATTCCGCACGGCTCCGGCGATCGAAGTGGGACCGGCCCCGCGACGCCGGATGGCTCAAGCGACCACGTTAGGTCGCGCTCATCCCATAGAGTTGCATGCTGGTGGGACAGGCCCTTTAGTGACCCACGGCACAATACATCCCCTCCACTGTCACCGTGGAGCCCACGTACGGGGGACGGCGGGCGGGCGGGCAGGCGGGCGGGGTGAAGGGGGTTCTGTCCGTCAGAGGGGAGGAGATTTCACTCAGAATCCACACTCTCTCTCTCCACAACACGTGTACAATTCAAACAAACACAATGAAGTAACATCTCAATGGAGACACTTACCATAACTAGCTTGGACCGTATCATTCATCGCGTCTTTTAAAGCGTCCTCTACCGCGTCCTGCACTGTATGCTCCACCGTATTTTCCACCGTATCCTCCACTGGTACCTGTGGAACAAACAGAACGGGGTTAAAGTGGCCGAGAATCTGCTGGAAATCCAGAGACCGCAAAGTATCTCAGTTTCTCCCGACTCATCAAAGCTCACGGCTCTCCTGTGGCGATCTCTGTCCATGGGGCGGACCCAACACGTGGATTCAACGGTTGAAAGAAGATCAAAGAGTACAGCACAGGTACAGGCCCTTCGGCCCACTATGCCTCTGCTGAACATGATGCCAAATTAATCTAATCTCCTCTGCCTGTGCATGGTCCGTATCCCTCTATTCCCAGCATATCCATGTGCCTGTCTAAAAGCCTCTTAAACTCATACGATTCAGATGCACAGGATTAACAGTGACTTGGTCATATGAATTCTGCTGGATAGTTTATGGATAGAAGACAGCGGGTTGTGGTAGAAGGACAATATTCATGCTGGAGGGTTGTGACCATGTGGGTATGAGTTTTGTAGCAATGTTACAAGATTTTGAGATTTTAAAAATCAAGTCTGCAATTTATCCCATCAGATAAAGCATAAAAAGAAGTTTAATTTGACACCTAATTCACTTTCATATCTTCAGTATTAAAAAAGTTATGACCATTTTCATACTCAGAAATTAGCATCTTGTTCCCCATTGCCTTCCCATTGACTTAACTCAAAAGCTGTGATCTAGAACAGTCAAAAGCCCATAACTTTCTTAAAAATTAAGACAACGCAATGACATTTTCAGTTATTATAGATTGAAGCATTCTGAAACAAATATGAAACAATCTTACTTGAATGACCTGAAATTAAAGCATATAATTAGTTAGTTACCTAATTGTATCTAATTACAAAATTCAATTACTAGATCTAAACATCTATCCATTTCTTAAGGAAAGATAAACATTTTTAAATTGCCTAAGTGTCCAAATAACATTCACACAATAATTCATAATATGATGATTTTTAAATTTAATTTTCATTAATTTATAGGCCAAATGGAAGGAATTTAGTGTTTAATTCCTGTAAATTAATGGCCATATAAATCAACTTGCGAGTGGGTTTTAGTGGAATGCGGTGGATTGGAACGTTGCGGTTTGCTGTGAATTTAACCCACAGTCAGCAGGAAAAACACTGCCGGTTTGTATATATTTTTTGTCCCCATTTCGCAACATGAAAATGTGATTAAAGGCTTCCTAAGAAGCACGTTTTTATGTAAAAATAAACTGTGTAGCTTCTTTTATCCCCTACGTAACATCCTTCCCGTTGTCGTCGTTCATGGCTTTAATAAATGATCTAGTGTAGTTTAAAAGTACTTTCATAAAACAAATGTCAGAGCGATTTCCCTTTAGCGACAAAATCCCCTGAGATGGATCGAGTTGAACTGTCTGGAGATAAACGGCATTTTAAACCCGCCCCCCCTCTCAAAGGCGCCAAAGTCGCGCACACGGGGAGCAGCAGAACTGCAGCGCTGCTCAAGGTAAGCATTGTAACATACCTAAGTTTTGTGCAGGTAAATAAGTGATGGTCTTGGCATCATGATTAGCACAGACATAGCGGGCCGAAGGGCCTGACTGTGTGCTGTACTGTTCTATGTTGTATGAAACTATGGGTTCCTGTGGGTGGGTTGGGGTCCATGTCTGGGTGAGATTGGTGTCTACTCTGGACTCAACAGTTGGGTGAAGCGGGCGTGTGGTGCTTGCAGTCAGGACGTTGGGTCCATGATCTGGGAGGTCACGTTACAACTGTACCAGTCGTTAGTGAGAACACACAGAGAGGATTGTGCACAGTTCTGTTTGCCAACTAAAGAATGACATTCAGGGTCAACACATGTGGTTGGAGGAGAGAATGTGTTCCCCTCCGCAAAATCTTCACGGTGAAACAAATAATAAAACAAAGCCATTGTGTAAGAAAGACCCAAGACGTCGCCCATTCCTTCTCTCCAGAGACGCTGCCTGACCCGCTGAGTTACTCCAGCACTCTGTGAAACATCACCCATTCCTTCTCTCCAGAATACCATAATATCCGATAATTCGCACCCTTAGTAATTGGCACCATTTGAAAAATCACTTCTTTTTGGAGAGAAGGAATGGGCGACGTTTCGGGCCGAGACCCAAAGGGTCTCAAGCCGAAATGTCACCCATTCCTTCCCTTCACAGATGCTGCCCGACCCGCTGAGTTACTCCAGCACTCTGTGAAACGTCACCTATCCATGTTCCCCACAGATGCTGCCTGACCCGCTGAGTTACTCCAGCACTCTGTGAAACGTCACCTATCCACGTTCCCCACAGATGCTGCCTGACCCGCTGAGTTACTCCAGCATTTTCGATAAAACCAAGCCATGTCTGATTTGAAATATTTACTAGTTTCCTCCGTAATGTACACAGGAACAATAAAGTGTTTCTCGAAAGGACACAGAGTGCTGCAATAACTCAGTGAGTCAAGCAGCATCTGTGGGGAACATGGATAGATGATCCATTCTACTGAGTCACTCCAGCGCTTTGTATCTTTTTGTGTATTAACCAGCATCTGCAGTTCCTTGTGTGTACAATTTCATGGAAGCTGAGGATCTCATCAGTGAGTTCTCAGCATGGTAGGGAATTGAAGGTGGAATCTCATATAGATAGGGTGGTAAAGAAAGCTTTTGGTATGCTAGCCTTTATAAATCAGAGCATTGAGTATAGAAGCTGGGATGTAATGTTAAAATTGTACAAGGCATTGGTGAGACCAAATCTGGAGTATGGTGTACAATTTTGGTCGCCCATTTATAGGAAGGATGTCAACAAAATAGAGAGGGTACAGAGGAGATTTACTAGAATGTTGCCTGGGTTTCAACAGCTAAGTTACAGAGATAGGTTGAACAAGTTAGGTCTTTATTCTCTGGAGCGCAGAAGGTTAAGGGGGGACTTGATAGAGGTCTTTAAAATGATGAGAGGGATAGACAGAGTTGATGTGGACAAGCTTTTCCCTTTGAGAATAGGGAAGATTCAAACAAGAGGACATGACTTTAGAATTAAGGGACAGAAGTTTAGGGGTAACATGAGGGGGAACTTCTTTACTCAGAGAGTGGTGGCGGTGTGGAATGAGCTTCCAGTGGAAGTGGTGGCGGCAGGTTCGTTGGTATCATTTAAAAATAAATTGGATAGGCATATGGATGAGAAGGGTATGGAGGGTTATGGTATGAGTGCAGGCAGGTGGGACTAAGGGAAAAAAGTTGTTCGGCACGGACTTGAAGGGCCGAGATGGCCTGTTTCCGTGCTGTAATTGTTATATGGTTATACGGGTTGGAGCCAACAGATAGGTTAATGTGGAGCATGGTCTCGTCAGTGGATATTCTGCTAATATCTGGTCAGATAGGAGGAGAACATATGCTCCTCTCCACAACATTGTTACAAATAATGTCTGAAGCAATGTTTGAACTGAAATATTTACGGTAGCTTGAATCTTTCCCTCCTTTTGAACTATATACTGTGCCGTAATATGTGGAACAAACAGAACAGGGTTAACGGGGCTGGGAATCCGCTGGAAATCCATAGACCATGAAGCATCTCAGTTTCTCGTGAGCGATGCTGACTCATCAAAGCTGACGGCTCACCCGGGGAAGCGGAGAGATCTCCTGTGGATCTCTGGCCATGGGGTGGACCCATGTGAGCAAGGAACTGCAGATGCTGGTTTAAACCAAAGATAGACACAAAATGCTGGGACAGGCAGCATCTCTGGAGATAAGGAATGGGTGATATTTTGGGTCGAGACCCTTCTTTAGACAGTTAAAGGGATAAATATGTTTGCTCTGGTCAGGGAATGGTGGTGACTCTGCCCAGCTTGGTGGAACATTGCATGGAGTCATAGAGATGGAATTCTCTTATACTCAGACATTTCTCCAGATCTGGGGATTGGTGGTATTATCTGAATGATGGCCGATTAGGAAAAGGGGAGATGCAGCGAGACCTGGATGGCATGGTACACTAGTCATTGAAAGTAGGCATGCAGGCAGTGAAGAATGCAAATGGTACTTTGGCATTCATAGCAAAAGGATTTGAGTATAGGAGCAGGGAGGTTCTACTGCAGTTGTACAGGGTCTTGGTGAGGCCACACCTGGAGTATTGCGTACTGTTTTGGTCTCCTAATCTGAGGAAAGACATTCTTGCCATAGAGGGAGTACAGAGAAGGTTCACCAGACCGATTCCTGGGATGTCAGGACTTTCATATGAAGAAAGACTGGATAGACTTGGCTTATACTCGCTAGAATTTAGAAGATTGAGGGGGGATCTTATAGAAACTTTCAAATTTCGTAAGGGGTTGTTGGACAGGCTAGATGCAGGAAGATTATTCCCGATGTTGGGGAAGTCTAGAACAAGGGGTCACAGTTTAAGGATAAGGGGGAAATTTAGGACCGAGATGAGAAAAACATTTTTCACACAGAGGGTGGTGAGTCTCTGGAATTATCTGCCACAGAAGGTAGTTGAGGCCAGTTCATTGGCTATATTTAAGAGGGAGTTAGATGTGGTCCTTGTGGCTAAGGGGATCAGGGAGTATGGAGAGAAGGCAGGTACGGGATACTGAGTTGGATGATCATTTTGAATGGCGGTGCAGGCTGGAAGGGCCGAATGACCTACTCCTGCACCTATTGTCTATGTTTCTATGTAAGACCATCATTTATTGCTCCTCCCTAATTGCCCTGTGAAGCTCTGGTTACTAAGAGTCAACATCCATTTTGGAACGGAGATGTCGATCAGAACAGTTAGCAATGGAAGATATTAGTGAAGGTGTCAAATTGCTAGCCGGTCAGGTAGCATCTCTGGAGAACATGGACAGTGCATTTTCAGGTTGGGACCTTTCTGATTGTAGGGGGAGGCTGGGAAGAGAGAAGAGGCAGGACCAAGTGTGGTCGGCAATAGGTCGACACAGGCAAGCAGTAGATTTGATAGGATGAAAGACCCAATATAAAGAGAGGGAATTGAAGAATACAGTTGAACAGAGGGATCTGGGAATAGCCGTGCATAGTTCCTTGAAGGTGGAATCTCATATAGATAGGGTGGTAAAGAAAGCTTTTGGTATGCTAGCCTTTATAAATCAGAGCATTGAGTATAGAAGCTGGGATGTAATGTTAAAATTGTACAAGGCGTTGGTGAGACCAAATCTGGAGTGTGGTGTACATATATATAATATAACCATATAACAATTACAGCACAGAAACAGGCCTTCTCGGCCCTTCCAGTCCGTGCCGACCATTTATTTACCTCTAGTTCCATCTACCTGCACTCAGACCATACCCCTCCATTCCCTTCCCGTCCATATACCTATCCACTTTACTTTTAAATGTTAAAATCGATCCTGCCTCCACCACTTCTGCAGGAAGATCATTCCACACAGTCACCACTCTCTGAGTAAAGAAGTCTCATGTCATGTACAATTTTAGTCGCCCAATTATAGGAAGGATGTCAACAAAATAGAGAGGGTACAGAGGAGATTTACTAGAATGTTGCCTGGGTTTCAACAGCTAAGTTACAGAGAAAGGTTGAATAAGTTAGGTCTTTATTCTCTGGAGCACAGAAGGTTAAGGGGGGACTTGATAGAGGTCTTTAAAATGATGAGAGGGATAGACAGAGTTGATGTGGACAAGCTTTTCCCTTTGAGAATAGGGAAGATTCAAACAAGAGGACATGACTTTAGAATTAAGGGACAGAAGTTTAGGGGTAACATGAGGGGGAACTTCTTTACTCAGAGAGTGGTAGCGGTGTGGAATGAGCTTCCAGTGGAAGTGGTGGCGGCAGGTTCGTTGGTATCATTTAAAAATAAATTGGATAGGCATATGGATGAGAAGGGTATGGAGGGTTGTGGTATGAGTGCAGGCAGGTGGGACTAAGGGAAAAAAGTTGTTCGGCACGGACTTGAAGGGCCGAAATGGCCTGTTTCCGTGCTGTAATTGTTATATGGTTATATGGTTATAAAAGCAGAATGTGTGAGGCAGGATTGAAGGGAATGTAGGAAAGGGAAGGGAGAAATGTGGAAGTCCAGGATGTGGAGGGAGGAGAGATCTCAGTCAAGAGGGAGGATTTTACCACAATCTGGTTACTATTACTGAGAGTAGTTAAATTGTGGATTAGTTGAAACTAAGAGGCGATTTCACTCAGAATACACACTCGCCCTCTCCACACCACGTGTACAGTTCAAAGAAACACAATGAAGTAACATCTCAATTGAAACACTTACCATCACCATAGGATGAAGTTTTACCGTATCCTGCATCGTATGCTCCACCGTAACCTGTGGAACGAACAGAACAGGGTTAACGGGGGCCGAGAATCTGCTGGAAATCCATAGATCACAAAGTATCTCAGTTTCTCCTGAGCGGTGCCGACTCACCAAAGCTGACGGCTCACCCGGGGGAAGCGGGGAGATCTCCTGCGGATCTCTGTCCATGGGGCGGACCCAACTGGTGGGTGAAAGTGGTGTTTGCTCTGGTCAGAGAGCAGTGGAGATTCGGCCCAGCTTGCTGGAGTCCCTGAATCTTTATGCCTTGTTGATTTGTGGGCATGGATGTGAAGGGGCAGAGCATCTTTCTTGAACCATTGCAGCCCTTCACAATCCCACAGTGTGGAGAAAAGTCCAGCCCTGAAACATCGTTTGTTCGTGCCCCCGCAGATGCTGCCTGACCCACTAAGTGTTTCCAACACATTCTGTTGTTTTATTATTTATGAATCTCACCGAGTCCTAGAGAACAAAATGCATCAACTAAGCCAGTTCCGTTTGCTCAACTTTGCCTCATATCCATCGAAACCTATTTCTACCCATCAATGCTAACCCTGACCCTAACCCTGACCGTAACCCTGACCCTAACCCTGACCCTGACCCTAACCCTGACCCTAACCCTGACGTTTCCATTGTAGCCACCTCCACTACCTCCTCTGGCAGTTTGTTCCATAAACCCACCACCCTGTATGCAAAGTTACACAAAAAGCTGGAGAAACTCAGCGGGTGCAGCAGCATCTAAGGAGCGAAGGAGATAGGCGACGTTTCAGGTCAAGACCCTTCTTCAGACTGGTCAGGGATCAGGGAAACGAGAGATATAGACGGTGATGTGGAGAGATAAAGAACAATGAATGAAAGATATGCAAAAAAGTATCAATGATAAAGGAAACAGGCCATTGTAAGCTGTTTGTAGTGTGGAAATGAGAAGCTAGTGCGACTTGGGTGGGGGGGGGGGGAGATAGAGAGAGAAGGAATGCCAGGGCCCGAGAGCTGAGGGAGAGGTGGGAAGGCGAGGAGGCAGCCTGGGTTAACAGAATTGAGAAAACTCAATGTTTAAGCCCAGAGGATGCAGACTCCCCAAGCGGAATATGAGGTGCTGTTCCTCCAACTTGCGGTGTTGCTCACTCTGGCCGTGGAGGAGGCCCAGGACCGAGAGGTCGGATACGGAATGGGAGGGGGAGTTGAAGTGCTGAGCCACAGGGAGGTCGGGTTGGTTATTGCGGACCGAGCGGAGGTGTTCGGCGAAACGATCGCCCAGCCTCCGCTTGGTCTCACCGATGTAGATCAGCTGGCATCTGGAGCAACGGATGCAATAGATGAGGTTGGAGGAGGTGCAGGTGAACCTCTGTCGGACCTGGAAGGACTGCTCTGGTAGCATCTCTGGAGAACATGGACAGTGCATTTTCAGGTTGGGACCTTTCTGATTGTAGGGGGAGGCTGGGAAGAGAGAAGAGGCAGGACCAAGTGTGGTCGGCAATAGGTCGACACAGGCAAGCAGTAGATTTGATAGGATGAAAGACCCAATATAAAGAGAGGGAATTGAAGAATACAGTTGAACAGAGGGATCTGGGAATAGCAGCCGTGCATAGTTCCTTGAAGGTGGAATCTCATATAGATAGGGTGGTAAAGAAAGCTTTTGGTATGCTAGCCTTTATAAATCAGAGCATTGAGTATAGAAGCTGGGATGTAATGTTAAAATTGTACAAGGCGTTGGTGAGACCAAATCTGGAGTGTGGTGTACATATATATAATATAACCATATAACAATTACAGCACGGAAACAGGCCTTCTCGGCCCTTCCAGTCCTTGGCGACCATTTATTTACCTCTAGTTCCATCTACCTGCACTCAGACCATACCCCTCCATTCCCTTCCCGTCCATATACCTATCCACTTTACTTTTAAATGTTAAAATCGATCCTGCCTCCACCACTTCTGCAGGAAGATCATTCCACACAGTCACCACTCTCTGAGTAAAGAAGTCTCATGTCATGTACAATTTTAGTCGCCCAATTATAGGAAGGATGTCAACAAAATAGAGAGGGTACAGAGGAGATTTACTAGAATGTTGCCTGGGTTTCAACAGCTAAGTTACAGAGAAAGGTTGAATAAGTTAGGTCTTTATTCTCTGGAGCACAGCAGGTTAAGGGGGGACTTGATAGAGGTCTTTAAAATGATGAGAGGGATAGACAGAGTTGATGTGGACAAGCTTTTCCCTTTGAGAATAGGGAAGATTCAAACAAGAGGACATGACTTTAGAATTAAGGGACAGAAGTTTAGGGGTAACATGAGGGGGAACTTCTTTACTCAGAGAGTGGTAGCGGTGTGGAATGAGCTTCCAGTGGAAGTGGTGGCGGCAGGTTCGTTGGTATCATTTAAAAATAAATTGGATAGGCATATGGATGAGAAGGGTATGGAGGGTTGTGGTATGAGTGCAGGCAGGTGGGACTAAGGGAAAAAAGTTGTTCGGCACGGACTTGAAGGGCCGAAATGGCCTGTTTCCGTGCTGTAATTGTTATATGGTTATATGGTTATAAAAGCAGAATGTGTGAGGCAGGATTGAAGGGAATGTAGGAAAGGGAAGGGAGAAATGTGGAAGTCCAGGATGTGGAGGGAGGAGAGATCTCAGTCAAGAGGGAGGATTTTACCACAATCTGGTTACTATTACTGAGAGTAGTTAAATTGTGGATTAGTTGAAACTAAGAGGCGATTTCACTCAGAATACACACTCGCCCTCTCCACACCACGTGTACGGTTCAAAGAAACACAATGAAGTAACATCTCAATTGAAACACTTACCATCACCATAGGATGAAGTTTTACCGTATCCTGCATCGTATGCTCCACCGTAACCTGTGGAACGAACAGAACAGGGTTAACGGGGGCCGAGAATCTGCTGGAAATCCATAGATCACAAAGTATCTCAGTTTCTCCTGAGCGGTGCCGACTCACCAAAGCTGACGGCTCACCCGGGGGAAGCGGGGAGATCTCCTGCGGATCTCTGTCCATGGGGCGGACCCAACTGGTGGGTGAAAGTGGTGTTTGCTCTGGTCAGAGAGCAGTGGAGATTCGGCCCAGCTTGCTGGAGTCCCTGAATCTTTATGCCTTGTTGATTTGTGGGCATGGATGTGAAGGGGCAGAGCATCTTTCTTGAACCATTGCAGCCCTTCACAATCCCACAGTGTGGAGAAAAGTCCAGCCCTGAAACATCGTTTGTTCGTGCCCCCGCAGATGCTGCCTGACCCACTAAGTGTTTCCAACACATTCTGTTGTTTTATTATTTATGAATCTCACCGAGTCCTAGAGAACAAAATGCATCAACTAAGCCAGTTCCGTTTGCTCAACTTTGCCTCATATCCATCGAAACCTATTTCTACCCATCAATGCTAACCCTGACTCTAACCCTGACCGTAACCCTGACCCTAACCCTGACCCTGACCCTAACCCTGACCCTAACCCTGACGTTTCCATTGTAGCCACCTCCACTACCTCCTCTGGCAGTTTGTTCCATAAACCCACCACCCTGTATGCAAAGTTACACAAAAAGCTGGAGAAACTCAGCGGGTGCAGCAGCATCTAAGGAGCGAAGGAGATAGGCGACGTTTCAGGTCAAGACCCTTCTTCAGACTGGTCAGGGATCAGGGAAACGAGAGATATAGACGGTGATGTGGAGAGATAAAGAACAATGAATGAAAGATATGCAAAAAAGTATCAATGATAAAGGAAACAGGCCATTGTAAGCTGTTTGTAGTGTGGAAATGAGAAGCTAGTGCGACTTGGGTGGGGGGGGGGGAGATAGAGAGAGAAGGAATGCCAGGGCCCGAGAGCTGAGGGAGAGGTGGGAAGGCGAGGAGGCAGCCAGGGTTAACAGAATTGAGAAAATTCAATGTTTAAGCCCAGAGGATGCAGACTCCCCAAGCGGAATATGAGGTGCTGTTCCTCCAACTTGCGGTGTTGCTCACTCTGGCCGTGGAGGAGGCCCAGGACCGAGAGGTCGGATACGGAATGGGAGGGGGAGTTGAAGTGCTGAGCCACAGGGAGGTCGGGTTGGTTATTGCGGACCGAGCGGAGGTGTTCGGCGAAACGATCGCCCAGCCTCCGCTTGGTCTCACCGATGTAGATCAGCTGGCATCTGGAGCAACGGATGCAATAGATGAGGTTGGAGGAGGTGCAGGTGAACCTCTGTCGGACCTGGAAGGACTGCTCTGGTAGCATCTCTGGAGAACATGGACAGTGCATTTTCAGGTTGGGACCTTTCTGATTGTAGGGGGAGGCTGGGAAGAGAGAAGAGGCAGGACCAAGTGTGGTCGGCAATAGGTCGACACAGGCAAGCAGTAGATTTGATAGGATGAAAGACCCAATATAAAGAGAGGGAATTGAAGAATACAGTTGAACAGAGGGATCTGGGAATAGCAGCCGTGCATAGTTCCTTGAAGGTGGAATCTCATATAGATAGGGTGGTAAAGAAAGCTTTTGGTATGCTAGCCTTTATAAATCAGAGCATTGAGTATAGAAGCTGGGATGTAATGTTAAAATTGTACAAGGCGTTGGTGAGACCAAATCTGGAGTGTGGTGTACATATATATAATATAACCATATAACAATTACAGCACGGAAACAGGCCTTCTCGGCCCTTCCAGTCCTTGGCGACCATTTATTTACCTCTAGTTCCATCTACCTGCACTCAGACCATACCCCTCCATTCCCTTCCCGTCCATATACCTATCCACTTTACTTTTAAATGTTAAAATCGATCCTGCCTCCACCACTTCTGCAGGAAGATCATTCCACACAGTCACCACTCTCTGAGTAAAGAAGTCTCATGTCATGTACAATTTTAGTCGCCCAATTATAGGAAGGATGTCAACAAAATAGAGAGGGTACAGAGGAGATTTACTAGAATGTTGCCTGGGTTTCAACAGCTAAGTTACAGAGAAAGGTTGAATAAGTTAGGTCTTTATTCTCTGGAGCACAGCAGGTTAAGGGGGGACTTGATAGAGGTCTTTAAAATGATGAGAGGGATAGACAGAGTTGATGTGGACAAGCTTTTCCCTTTGAGAATAGGGAAGATTCAAACAAGAGGACATGACTTTAGAATTAAGGGACAGAAGTTTAGGGGTAACATGAGGGGGAACTTCTTTACTCAGAGAGTGGTAGCGGTGTGGAATGAGCTTCCAGTGGAAGTGGTGGCGGCAGGTTCGTTGGTATCATTTAAAAATAAATTGGATAGGCATATGGATGAGAAGGGTATGGAGGGTTGTGGTATGAGTGCAGGCAGGTGGGACTAAGGGAAAAAAGTTGTTCGGCACGGACTTGAAGGGCCGAAATGGCCTGTTTCCGTGCTGTAATTGTTATATGGTTATATGGTTATAAAAGCAGAATGTGTGAGGCAGGATTGAAGGGAATGTAGGAAAGGGAAGGGAGAAATGTGGAAGTCCAGGATGTGGAGGGAGGAGAGATCTCAGTCAAGAGGGAGGATTTTACCACAATCTGGTTACTATTACTGAGAGTAGTTAAATTGTGGATTAGTTGAAACTAAGAGGCGATTTCACTCAGAATACACACTCGCCCTCTCCACACCACGTGTACAGTTCAAAGAAACACAATGAAGTAACATCTCAATTGAAACACTTATCATCACCATAGGATGAAGTTTTACCGTATCCTGCATCGTATGCTCCACCGTAACCTGTGGAACGAACAGAACAGGGTTAACGGGGGCCGAGAATCTGCTGGAAATCCATAGATCACAAAGTATCTCAGTTTCTCCTGAGCGGTGCCGACTCACCAAAGCTGACGGCTCACCCGGGGGAAGCGGGGAGATCTCCTGCGGATCTCTGTCCATGGGGCGGACCCAACTGGTGGGTGAAAGTGGTGTTTGCTCTGGTCAGAGAGCAGTGGAGATTCGGCCCAGCTTGCTGGAGTCCCTGAATCTTTATGCCTTGTTGATTTGTGGGCATGGATGTGAAGGGGCAGAGCATCTTTCTTGAACCATTGCAGCCCTTCACAATCCCACAGTGTGGAGAAAAGTCCAGCCCTGAAACATCGTTTGTTCGTGCCCCCGCAGATGCTGCCTGACCCACTAAGTGTTTCCAACACATTCTGTTGTTTTATTATTTATGAATCTCACCGAGTCCTAGAGAACAAAATGCATCAACTAAGCCAGTTCCGTTTGCTCAACTTTGCCTCATATCCATCGAAACCTATTTCTACCCATCAATGCTAACCCTGACTCTAACCCTGACCGTAACCCTGACCCTAACCCTGACCCTGACCCTAACCCTGACCCTAACCCTGACGTTTCCATTGTAGCCACCTCCACTACCTCCTCTGGCAGTTTGTTCCATAAACCCACCACCCTGTATGCAAAGTTACACAAAAAGCTGGAGAAACTCAGCGGGTGCAGCAGCATCTAAGGAGCGAAGGAGATAGGCGACGTTTCAGGTCAAGACCCTTCTTCAGACTGGTCAGGGATCAGGGAAACGAGAGATATAGACGGTGATGTGGAGAGATAAAGAACAATGAATGAAAGATATGCAAAAAAGTATCAATGATAAAGGAAACAGGCCATTGTAAGCTGTTTGTAGTGTGGAAATGAGAAGCTAGTGCGACTTGGGTGGGGGGGGGGGAGATAGAGAGAGAAGGAATGCCAGGGCCCGAGAGCTGAGGGAGAGGTGGGAAGGCGAGGAGGCAGCCAGGGTTAACAGAATTGAGAAAATTCAATGTTTAAGCCCAGAGGATGCAGACTCCCCAAGCGGAATATGAGGTGCTGTTCCTCCAACTTGCGGTGTTGCTCACTCTGGCCGTGGAGGAGGCCCAGGACCGAGAGGTCGGATACGGAATGGGAGGGGGAGTTGAAGTGCTGAGCCACAGGGAGGTCGGGTTGGTTATTGCGGACCGAGCGGAGGTGTTCGGCGAAACGATCGCCCAGCCTCCGCTTGGTCTCACCGATGTAGATCAGCTGGCATCTGGAGCAACGGATGCAATAGATGAGGTTGGAGGAGGTGCAGGTGAACCTCTGTCGGACCTGGAAGGACTGCTCTGGTAGCATCTCTGGAGAACATGGACAGTGCATTTTCAAGTTGGGACCTTTCTGATTTAAGGGGGAGGCTGGGAAGAGAGAAGAGGCAGGACCAAGTGTGGTCGGCAATAGGTCGACACAGGCAAGCAGTAGATTTGATAGGATGAAAGACCCAATATAAAGAGAGGGAATTGAAGAATACAGTTGAACAGAGGGATCTGGGAATAGCCGTGCATAGTTCCTTGAAGGTGGAATCTCATATAGATAGGGTGGTAAAGAAAGCTTTTGGTATGCTAGCCTTTATAAATCAGAGCATTGAGTATAGAAGCTGGGATGTAATGTTAAAATTGTACAAGGCATTGGTGAGACCAAATCTGGAGTGTGGTGTACATATATATAATATAACCATATAACAATTACAGCACGGAAACAGGCCTTCTCGGCCCTTCCAGTCCTTGGCGACCATTTATTTACCTCTAGTTCCATCTACCTGCACTCAGACCATACCCCTCCATTCCCTTCCCGTCCATATACCTATCCACTTTACTTTTAAATGTTAAAATCGATCCTGCCTCCACCACTTCTACAGGAAGACCATTCCACACAGCCACCACTCTCTGAGTAAAGAAGTTCCCCCTCATGTTACCCCTAAACTTCTGTCCCTTAATTCTCATGTCATGTACAATTTTGGTCGCCCAAATATAGGAAGGATGTCAACAAAATAGAGAGGGTACAGAGGAGATTTACTAGAATGTTGCCTGGGTTTCAACAGCTAAGTTACAGAGAAAGGTTGAATAAGTTAGGTCTTTATTCTCTGGAGCGCAGAAGGTTAAGGGGGGACTTGATAGAGGTCTTTAAAATGATGAGAGGGATAGACAGAGTTGACGTGGATAAGCTTTTCCCTTTGAGAATATGGAAGATTCAAACAAGAGGACTGACTTTAGAATTAAGGGACAGAAGTTTGGGGGCAATATGAGGGGGAACTTCTTTACTCAGAGAGTGGTAGCGGTGTGGAATGAGCTTCCAGTGGAAGTGGTGGCGGCAGGTTCGTTGGTATAATTTAAAAATAAATTGGATAGGCATATGGATGAGAAGGGTATGGAGGGTTGTGGTATGAGTGCAGGCAGGTGGGACTAAGGGAAAAAAGTTGTTCGGCATGGACTTGAAGGGCCGAAGTGGCCTGTTTCCGTGCTGTTATTGTTATATGGTTATATGGTTATAAAAGCAGAATGTGTTAGGCAGGATTGAAGGGAATGTAGGAAAGGGAAGGGAGAAATGTGGGAATCCAGGATGTGGAGGGAGGAGAGATCTCAGTCAAGAGGGAGGATTTTACCACAATCTGGTTACTATTACTGAGAGTAGTTAAATTGTGGATTAGTTGAAACTAAGAGGCGATTTCACTCAGAATACACACTCGTCCTCTCCACACCACGTGTACAGTTCAAAGAAACACAATGAAGTAACATCTCAATTGAAACACTTACCATCACTATAGGATGAACCTGCACCGTATCCTGCATCGTATGCTCCACCGTAACCTGTGGAACGAACAGAACAGGGTTAACGGGGGCCGAGAATCCGCTGGAAATCCATAGATCACAAAGTATCTCAGTTTCTCCTGAGCGGTGCCGACTCACCAAAGCTGACGGCTCACCCGGGGGAAGCGGGGTGATCTCCTGTGGATCTCTGTCCATGGGGCGGACCCAACTGGTGGGTGAAAGTGGTGTTTGCTCTGGTCAGAGAGCAGTGGAGATTCGGCCCAGCTTGCTGGAGTCCCTGAATCTTTATGCCTTGTTGATTTGTGGGCGTGGGTGTGAAGGGGCAGAGCATCTTTCTTGAACCATTGCAGCCCTTCGCACTCCCACAGTGTGGATAAAAGTCCAGCCCTGAAACATCGTTTGTTCATGCCCCCGCAGATGCTGCCTGACCCACTAAGTGTTTCCAACACATTCTGTTGTTTTATTATTTATGAATCTCACCGAGTCCTAAAGAACAAAATGCATCAACTAAGCCAGTTCCATTTGCTCAACTTTGCCTCATATCCATCGAAACCTATTTCTACCCAGTGTGAGATATAGTTTGTGCTCACAATCACTACTCGGAGACTAAATCGTGGAAACAAGAAATGCTTTATTGGCTAGTCTGCAGAATCGGGTGCCTCTCCAAGTTGAGACACACCGAGCAAAGGAAAAACGTCTATTTTTATACAACTCATTATACAGTCTTTATTGATCGGACGCCTCCCCTTCTGACCCCTTCCAATCAGGGTACCGAGGTTCACAATCTTCCAGCCCTCCCCTCCGTGCATCATCAATCATTCCCTCTTCTCCCACATCATACATCGCATGTACATTTAAATTAGGTTCTTTGTCATGAGGGGCATAAAGTTAATGTTCATTTATTTCATTAAGCATGCTCAGTCGCTTTTGCCCTAATCTACTTAATTGCCTTTGACCTAAAGACTAGCTTCTGTGTTGTCAGCTACATTCCTGACTTCATCTTGTTATTCTACATTGTTATCAACAGCTCTGAAGGACAGTAACAGTGTGTTCGAATCACAAGGTTGGTGATTCCAACTATTCGGCCCATCACAATACTGGCGGTTTAATCATCTTATCCCTCACACCATCAATGCTAACCCTGACCCTAATCCTGACATTTCCATTGTAGCCACCTCCACTACCTCCTCTTGCAGTTTGTTCCATAAACCCACCACCCTGTATTCAAAGTTACACAAAAAGCTGGAGAAACTCAGCGGGTGCAGCAGCATCTAAGGAGCGAAGGAGATAGGCGACGTTTCGGGTCGAGACCCTTCTTCAGACTGGTCAGGGATTAGGGAAACGAGTGATAAACGAGTTGGTATCATTTAAAAATAAATTGGATAGACATATGGATGAGAAGGGTATGGAGGGTTATGGTATGAGTGCAGGCAGGTGGGACTAAGGGAAAAAAGTTGTTCGGCATGGACTTGAAGGGCCGAGATGGCCTGTTTCCGTGCTGTAATTGTTATATGGTTATATGGTTATAAAAGCAGAATGTGTGAGGCAGGATTGAAGGGAATGTAGGAAAGGGAAGGGAGAAATGTGGGAATCCAGGATGTGGAGGGAGGAGAGATCTCAGTCAAGAGGGAGGATTTTACCACAATCTGGTTACTATTACTGAGAGTAGTTAAATTGTGGATTAGTTGAAACTAAGAGGCGATTTCACTCAGAATACACACTCGTCCTCTCCACACCACGTGTACAGTTCAAAGAAACACAATGAAGTAACATCTCAATTGAAACACTTACCATCACTATAGGATGAAGTTTTACCGTATCCTGCATCGTATGCTCCACCGTAACCTGTGGAACGAACAGAACAGGGTTAACGGGGGTCGAGAATCCGCTGGAAATCCATAGATCACAAAGTATCTCAGTTTCTCCTGAGCGGTGCCGACTCACCAAAGCTGACGGCTCACCCGGGGGAAGCGGGGAGATCTCCTGTGGATCTCTGTCCATGGGGCGGACCCAACTGGTGGGTGAAAGTGGTGTTTGCTCTGGTCAGAGAGCAGTGGAGATTCGGCCCAGCTTGCTGGAGTCCCTGAATCTTTATGCCTTGTTGATTTGTGGGCATGGATGTGAAGGGGCAGAGCATCTTTCTTGAACCATTGCAGCCCTTCACAATCCCACAGTGTGGAGAAAAGTCCAGCCCTGAAACATCGTTTGTTCGTGCCCCCGCAGATGCTGCCTGACCCACTAAGTGTTTCCAACACATTCTGTTGTTTTATTATTTATGAATCTCACCGAGTCCTAAAGAACAAAATGCATCAACTAAGCCAGTTCCGTTTGCTCAACTTTGCCTCATATCCATCGAAACCTATTTCTACCCATCAATGCTAACCCTGACCGTAACCCTGACCGTAACCCTGACCCTAACCCTGACCCTAACCCTGACCCTAACCCTGACGTTTCCATTGTAGCCACCTCCACTACCTCCTCTGGCAGTTTGTTCCATAAACCCACCACCCTGTATGGAATGTTACACAAAAAGCTGGAGAAACTCAGCGGGTGCAGCAGCATCTAAGGAGCGAAGGAGATAGGCGACGTTTCAGGTCAAGACCCTTCTTCAGACTGGTCAGGGATCAGGGAAACGAGAGATATAGACGGTGATGTGGAGAGATAAAGAACAATGAATGAAAGATATGCAAAAAAAATCGATGATAAAGGAAACAGGCCATTGTAAGCTGTTTGTGGTGTGAAAATGAGAAGCTAGTGCGACTTTGGTGGGGGGGGGGAGATAGAGAGAGAAGGAATGCCAGGGCCCGAGTGCTGAGGGAGAGGTGGGAAGGGGAGGAGGCAACCAGGGTTAACAGAATTGAGAAAATTTCTATGTTGAAGCCCAGAGGATGCAGACTCCCCAAGCGGAATATGAGGTGCTGTTCCTCCAATTTGCAGTGTTGCTCACTCTGGCCGTGGAGGAGGCCCAGGACCGAGAGGTCGGATACGGAATGAGGGGGGTAGTTGAAGTGCTGAGCCACCAGGAGGTCGGGTTGGTTATTGCGGACCGTGCGGAGGTGTTCGGCGATACGATTGCCCAGCCGCCGCTTGGTCTCACCGATGTAGATCAGCTGGCATCTGGAGCAACGGATGCAGTAGATGAGGTTGGAGGAGGTGCAGGTGAACCTCTGTCGGACTTGGAAGGACTGCTTGGGTCCCTGAAAGGAGTGGAGGGGGGAGGTGAAGGGACAAGTGTAGCATCTCTTGCGGTTGCAAGGGAAAGTGCCCGGGGAAGGGGTGGAGCGGGAGGGAAGGGAAGAATTGACGAGGGAAATCCATACCCTGTATGGAAAGATTGCCGATTGGTCATATTCTCTTGATAAACATTTAGTTTAATTCAGAGATAGCGTGGAAACAGGCCCTTCAGCCCACCGAGTCCATGCCAACTATAGACCATTTGTTCACACTAGTTCTACGTTATCCCACTTTCTCATCCACTCTCTACACACTAGGGGACAATTTACAGAAGCCAATTAACCTACAAACCTGCACGTTTTTGGGATGTGGAAGGAAACCGGAGCACGCGGAGAAAACCCACATGGTCACGGGGAGGATGTGTAAACTCCACATAGATAGCACCCGTAATCAGGATGGAAGCCGGTTCTCTGGTGCTGTGAGGCAGCAGCTCTACCCGCTGCGCCACCGTGCCGCCTTTAAATTAATAACCGCATTACATGAAATACAATAAATTCTATAAAGTAAATAATTTACCTTTGTGAGGAACAGCCTCTGTGGAGCAAATAGAACAAAGTGTTTACCAGATGCCTGTGAGATCAAGCCATGAAATATTTACAAACTGCATGGATGATTCAGGAACAGGTCACAAGTTGGCTGAGGGTTTTGTTTAGACTTGTATCGATGATTTGGAACAAAAAAGATTAAAGCATCAGATTCCACGTAACTTAGTTTAGTTTAGCATAGTTTGGAGATGCAGCGTGGAAACGAGCCTTTCGGCCCATTGAGTTCATACTATCCATTGATCACCCGTTCACACGAGTTGTAAGTTCTCTCGCTCCCCACACACTAGGGGCAATTTATAGCAATGTTACAAAATTTTGAGATTTAAAAAATCAAGTCTGCAATTTATCCCATCAGATAAAGCATAAAAAAAAGTTTAATTTGACACCTAATTCACTTTCATATCTTCAGTATTAAGAAAGTTATGACGATTTTCAAACTCGGAAATTAGCATCTTGTTCCCCATTGCCTTTCAATTGACTTAACTCAAAAGCTGTGATCTAGAACAGTTAAAAGCCCATAACTTTGTTAAAAATTAAGAGAACTCAATGACATTTCCAGTTATTATAGATTGAAGCATTCTGAAACAAATATGAAACAATCTTACTTGGATGACCTGAAATTAAAACATATAATTAGTTATCTAATTATAGCCAATTAGTGAGTAGATCTAAACATCTACCCATTTCTTAAGAAAAGATAAACTTTTTTTAAATTGCCTAAGTGTCCAAATAACATTCACACAATAATCCACAATATAACATAATTTTTAAATCTTATTTTCATGAATTTCTGGGCCAAATGGAAGGAATTTAGTGTTTAATGCCTGTAAATTAATGGCCATTAGCGTGTGGGTTTTAGTGGAATGCGGTGGATTGGAACGTTGCGGTTTGCTGTGAAGTCGGGAGGAAAAATACAGTTGGTTCATACATTTTTTTGGACCTCATTTCGCAACATGAAAATATAATTAAAGCCTCCATAAAAACCAACTTTTAATATAAAAATAAACTATTTACCTTTTTTTCTCCCCTACGCAAAATCCTTCCCGTTATCGGCGCTCACGGCTTTTGAAGGTGATTTTTAAATTACTCTAGATAATAAATAATCTAGCGTAATTTAAAAATAATGAAATGTCGGAGCAATTTTTCTTCCGCAACGAAATCGCCCGACATGGATTGATTTTCCCAGTCTGTAGAAAAACAGCACTTTAAGCCCGCCCCCCCCCCTCTGAAAGGCGCCAAAGTTGCGCACACGGGGAGCGGCAGAACTGCAGCGCTGCTCAAGGTAAGTTTTGTAACATGCCTACAATTTAGGAAGGCCAATTAACTACAAACTTGCGCGTCTTTGGGATGAGGAGCAGAGATGGGTAGACTGTCAGAACCTTTTTCCCCGAGAGGAAATGTCAAAGACTAGAGGGCAGAGTTTTAATGTGAGAGCTGGGAAGTTTAAAATAAATGGTTTAGAAGGATGAGGGGGGACCTCAATGAAACGTACAGAACAGTGAAAGGCCCGGATAGAGTGGATGTGGAGAGGATGTTTCCACTAGTGGGAGAGTCTAGGACCAGAGGGCACAGCCTCAGAATTAAATTACATCTTTAGAGAGGAGATGAGGAGGAATTTCTTCAGCCAGAGGGTGGTGAATCTGTGGGATCCATTGCCACAGACTGCTGTGGAGAACATCAATGGGTATTTTTATGGTGCAGTTTGACAGATTCTTGGTTAGTGCGGGTGTCAGGGGTTATGGGGAGAAGGCAGGAGAATGGGGCTAGGAGGGAGAGATAGATCAGCCATCAGATAAACCTGCTTGTATAACTGTGGCCACGTTAGCTCTCGGACGTCCTCTGATCTTGGAAGCTAAGCAGGCTCAAGCCTCGTCAGTACTTGGTGCCGATTAGGAAAAGGGGAGATGCAGCGCGGCCTGGGTGTCATGGTTCACCAGTCATTGAAAGTAGGCATGCAGGTGCAGCAGGCAGTGAAGCTTGTGGCTAAAGGGATCAGAGGGTATGGAGAGAAGGCAGGTACGGGATACTGAGTTGGATGATCAGCCATGATCATATTGAATGGCGGTGCAGGCTCGAAGGGCCGAATGGCCTACTCCTGCACCTACTTTCCACAAGCTTCACTGCCTGCTGCACCTGCATGCCTACTTTCAATGACTGGTGAACCATGACACCCAGGCCGCGCTGCATCTCCCCTTTTCCTAATCGGCACCAAGTACTGACGAGGCTTGAGCCTGCTTAGCCACAAGGGCCACATCTAACTCCCTCTTAAATATAGCCAATGAACTGGCCTCAAGTACCCTCTGTGGCAGAGAGTTCCAGAGACCCACCACTCTCTGTGTGAAAAAAGTCCTTCTCATCTCGGTCCTAAAGGATTTCCCCCTTATCCTTAAGCTGTGACCCCTTGTCCTGGACCTCCCCAACATCGGGAACAATCTTCCTGCATCTAGCCTGTCCAAGTGTCTATTTAATAGACACTTGGACAGGTACATGGATAGGAAAGGATTAGAGATATGGGCCAGATGTGGGCAGGTGGTACTAGTGTAGATGAGGCACCTCCCTGGGCGTTGGCATGGTGGGCAACAGGGCAGTGTCCATCTACATAACTGTATGATTCTGTGAGATATGTGGTGGGGGTGGAGGCAGATATGATAGTGGTGTTTAAGGAGCTTTTAGAGGGGCGCATGGATGTGCCGACAGAGGAGGTGAGTGTAAGGAAGCAGCAGGGCGGCCGGTGGGGAGACATGCATTTGGGTTGGGTTCGTTTCAGGGTCTTTACTTACCAGCTATGGCAAGGACAGTGGCTGCCAGGACCAGAATGGAGAGACGTTGAATCTTCATGACTGCGTTGGTTCTCAATCACACTCTGACCACTGAGTCTTCCCATCCTGCCTTATATTCCTCTTCCCACCCACAGCCCAGCCATTTCTGGCTTCTCTCCCCATCCATAAATCACCCCTCGTGGCCAGGCTGCCAAGGGTCACCGTGCTGGGATGAAATGTCAGCCAAGCAGATAGTGTGTGACATGGATGATGTGGGAATGGTGGCAGCCCAGCCCTGCCCTGGCGGGGGGGGGGGGGGGGGGGGGGAGGAGTGGGCAGAGAAGGGGCAGATGGAATACAGTGCAGCAAAGTGTGGAGTCATGCATTTTGGTCGTAGGAATAAAGGCATAATTATTTTCTAAATGGGGATAGAATCCAGATATCGGAGGTACAAAGGGACTTCGGAGCTGGTGCAGGATTCCCAAAAAGTTAATCTGCAAGTCGAATCAGTAGTAAAGAAATCAAACTGCTAGCATTTATTTCAAGAGGGCCCTGTATAAAAACAGGGATGTAACGCTGAGGCATAGAGCCGCATTTGGAGTATTTTGAGCAATTTTGGGCCCCATATCTGAGGAAGGATGTGCCGGCTCTGGAGAGGGTTCAGAGGAGGTTTACAAGAACAATCCCAGGAATGAGTGGGTTAATCTATGATGAGCGTTTGTCGGCACTGGGCCTGTACTCGCTGGAGTTTAGAAGATTGAGGGGGGACCTCATTGAAATGTACAGAATAGTGAAAGGCCTGGATAGAGTGGATGTGGGAGAGTCTAGAAGTCATAATATCAGAATTTAGGAAGGAGATGGGAAGGAATTTCTTTAGTCAGAGGGTGATAGACAATAGACAAGACACACTAGGTGCAGGAGTAGGCCATTTGGCCCAGCACCACCATTCAATGTGATCACGGCTGATCATCTCCAATCAGTACCCCGTTCCTGCCTTCTCCCCATATCCCCTGACTCCGCTATCTTTAAGAGCCCTATCTAGCTCTCTCTTGAAAGTATCCAGAGAATTCTCTGCCTCCACTGCCCTCTGAGGCAGAGAATTCCACAGACTCACCACTCTCTGTGAGAAAAAGTGTTTCCTCGTCTCTGTTCTAAATGGCTTACTCCTTATTCTTAAACTGTGGCCCCTGGTTCTGGACTCCCCCAACATCGGGAACATGTTTCCTGCCTCTAGTGTGTTCAAGCCCTTAACAATCTTATATGTTTCAATGAGATCCCCTCTCATCCTTCTAAACTCCAGAGTGTACAAGCCCGGCTGCTCCATTCTCTCAGCATATGACAGTCCCGCCATCCCGGGAATTAACCATATAAACCTACGCTGGGCTCCCTCAATAGCAAGAATGTCCTTCCTCAAATTAGGGGACCAAAACTGCATACAATACTCCAGGTGTGGTCTCACTAGAGCTCTGTACAACTGCAGAAGGATCTCTTTGCTCCTATATTCGATTCCTCTTGTTATAAAGGCCAACATGCCATTGGCTTTCTTCACTGCCTGCTGTACCTGCATGCTTACTTTCATAGACTGATGTACAAGTACCACCCAGATCCCGTTGTACTTCCCCCTTTCCCAATTTGACACCATTTAGATAGTAATCTGCCTTCCTGTTTTTGTTCCCAAAGTGAATAACCTCACATTTATCTGCATTAAACCTCATCTGCCATGCATCTGCCCACTCCCCCAACCTGTCCAAGTCACCCTGCATCCTCATTGTCAGAACTGAACGAGGAGGAGGACACAAATGCAGGCTCAGACACAGGGTTCAGAGTATATTCAGAGTTTAATCGGTCCAACTCGGTACACGGGTAAGCAAGCACAGATGCAACAGTATAATCTGGGAGCAGGCAAAAACAGTGGTTGAAAAACAGGCAATGGTCGAGATCACAAAGCCACAATAGTTCTAGAGCTGGAACAAGGTGATACCAAGTAGCATACACAACAAACTGGCCATGAGATCTAAAACACCAAGGGCTTAAATACAGACTTAACAGGGGACAACGAGACACAGGGGAAACACATCAGGGTGGGGCCAACAATCACACGAGGGTAAATGAGTGAGACACCAAAATAAAACAAGAATGCAAACTCTAATACTGAACCCCAATAGCAAGAAACTAGATCAAACACGAGAACTGACACTCATAGCATCCTCCTCACAGTTCACACTGCCACCCAGCTTTGTGTCATCTGCAAATTTGCTAATGTTACTTTGAATCCCTTCATCCAAATCATTAATGTATATTGTAAATAGCTGCGGTCCCAGCACAGAGCCTTGTGATACCCCACTAGTCACTGCCTGCCATTCTGAAAGGGACCCATTAATCCCTACTCTTTGTTAAAGAAGGAACTGCAGATGCTGGAGAATCGAGGGTTACACAAAAAGCTGTAGAAACTCAGCGGGTGCAGCAGCATCTAAGGAGCGAAGGAGATAGGCGACATTTTGGGTTGAGACCCTTCTCTTTGTTTCCTGTCTGCCAACCACTTCTCTATCCATGTCAGCACTCTCCCCCAATACCATGTGCTCTAATTTTGCCCACTAATCTCCTATGTGGGACCTTATCAAATACTTTCTGAAAGTCCAGGTACACTACATCCACTGGCTCTCCCTTGTCCATTTTGCAGTTACATCTTCAAAAATGAATTGGTGAAATGATGAAATTCTTTGCCACTGAAGGCTGTGGAGGCAAAGTCAGTGGATATATTTACAATACGATGCGATATAACTATTTATCCCAGTACGGATATTGATCTGCCAACGGTCATAAAACACAAAATACATTAAACATAAAATTAAAGTGATGAGTGGCAAGGATTGGGGAAGGGAGTCAGTCCCCTCAGCATTCCTCTGTGCCTTTGTGTTTACCATCTACACCTCAGACTTCAGATATAGACCACACCTGGAGTATTGCGTACAGTTCTGGTCTCCAAATCTGAGGAAGGACATTATTGCCATAGAGGGAGTGCAGAGAAGGTTCACCAGACTGATTCCTGGGATGTCAGGACTGTCTTATGAACAAAGACTGGATAGACTCGGTTTATACTCTCTAGAATTTAGGAGATTGAGAGGGGATCTTATAGAAACGTACAAAATTCTTAAGGGGTTGGACAGACTAGATGCAGGAAGATTGTTCCCGATGTTGGGGAGATCCAGGACAAGGGGTCACAGCTTAAGGATAAGGGGGAAATCTTTTAGGATTGAGATGAGAAGGACTTTTTTCACACAGAGAGTGGTGGGTCTCTGGAACTCTCTGCCACAGAGGGTAGTTGAGGCCAGTCAATTGGCTATATTTAAGAGGGAATTAGATGTGGCCCTTGTGGCTAAGGGGCTCAGAGGGTATGGAGAGAAGACAGGTACGGGATACTGAGTTGGATGATCAGCCATGATCATATTGAATGGCGGTGCATGCTCGAAGGGCCGAATGGCCTCTACTCCACCTAATTTCTATGTTTCTATAACTCGGACTCCTGCCACCTACAGACATCTTCAGATGACTCTGCAAGTGTGGTGACGTGGGATTCGTGGGAGGTTGGTCTTGGAGGGGAGGATGCTCCTCAAACGGCGGAGCATCTTGGACAATGCAGCTCACCCCCTCCATGACATGCTGGTCAACCTGAGGAGCACCTTCAGCACCAGGCTGGTTCCACCAGAACGCCACAGGAGATCCTTCTGCCCTGTGGCTATCAAACTGTACAACTCCCCCCCCTCCCTCCTTCTGTGGTGGGGTAGGCGGAGACTGACTCCCCACCCCCTCCCTAATCTTTGCACATCCCCAAACCTTTCCACACGTCACTTTAATCTCATGTTTCATGTGTTTTGTGTTGTTATGACTGTTGGCAGATCAATTTCCCTCCTGGCATGAATAAAATTCTATCGTATCGTGACTAAAATCAGCTGGTGTTTCTCCAAAGTCAGGGTTAGTAACCGAGTACAAACTGCGCAGGTTCCCTGGTGGGACCTCAACTGGTCTATAGGTGGTGAGGCTGGTCTCCTCATTACTGGCTCAGTGCACCAACACTGTCGCGTTGCATCTCCTGGAGTTGCAGGGGACGGTACCAGGGGAGGGGATGGTTGGGGTGGGAAGCGACTGGTGACCAGGGGGTTGCGGGAGGGAGCAGTCCCTGTAGACGGGGGGATCGCAGTGCACAGCCCGGCCATTCCTGGCTTCTCTCCCCATCCATAAATCACCCCTCGTGGCCAGGCTGCCAAGGGTCACCGTGCTGGGAATGCAACGTCAGCCAAGCAGATAGTGTGTGACGTGCAGCATGGATGGATGTGGGAATGGTGGCTGCCCTGCCCTGCCTGGGGGTGGGGGAGTGGGGACTGGGGGACTGGGGCAGCTGTACAAAATTCTTAAGGGGTTGGACAGGCTAGATGCAGGAAGATTGTTCCCGATGTTGGAAGATAGAGGGAGTGCAGAGAAGGTTCACCAGACTGATTCCTGGGATGTCAGGACTGTCTTATGAACAAAGACTGCATAGACTCGGTTTATACTCTCTAGAATTTAGGAGATTGAGAGGGGATCTTATAGAAACTTACAAGATTCTTAAGGGGTTGGACAGGCTAGATGCAGGAAGATTGTTCCCGATGTTGGGGAACTCCAGAACAAGGGGTCACAGCTTAAGGATAAGGGCAAAGTCTTGTACGACCGAGATGAGAAAAACATTTTTCACACAGAGAGTGGTGAATGTGTGGAATTCTCTGCCACAGAAGGTAGTTGAGGCCAGTTCATTGGCTATATTTAAGAGGGAGTTAGATGTGGCCCTTGTGGCTAAAGGGATCAGGGGGTATGGAGAGAAGGCAGGTACGGGATACTGAGTTGGATGATCAGCCATGATCATATTGAATGGCGGTGCAGGCTCGAAGGGCCGAATGGCCTACTCCTGCACCTATTGTCAATGTTTCTATGTGTTTGTGGCTTTCAGATGGACATTGAATATTACCATGGGATGGGATTAGTTTAATTTGCCACAATTTGGGAGAGTGTAGGACCAGAGGGCACAGCCTCAGGATAATGGGCTGAATGGCCTCATTCTGCTTCTATGACATGGTCTTATTTCAGCACAGGCATGTTTAATGGCAGCAGAAGATTTACTGCCTCAGAACACTAGAGATCTTGGTTCGATCCAGACCACGGGTGCTGTCTGTACAGAGTTTGCACGTTCTCCCTGTGACCTGTGTGGGTTTTCACCGGGCTCTCTGTTGTTCTTCCACTGTCATTCCTGTCAAGTCTGGCCAGCTCCTCCCTCATGTCTCCATAGTCTCCTCTGTTCAACTGTAATAACAGTCACTAACAGTCTGACCTGGTCGAATAACACCTCATCAACAGTTAAGAGAGCGCAGCAGCGGTTGCACTTTCTGCGCCGGATGAGAAGAGCTCACCTCCCCCATCCCATCCTCACTACTTTCTACAGGGGCACCATAGAGAGTATTTTGACGAGCTGTATCTCTGTCTGGTTTGGGGACTGTAAAGCCTCTGACTGGACGTCCGTGCAGAGAGTGGTGAGGACAGCGGAAAAAATCATCGGGACCTCTCTCCCCTCAATCGGGGTTATTGCGACCAAACGCTGTGTGTCTAAGGCCAGCAGTATCATAAAAGACCCCACACATCTCCATCACGGACTGTTCACTCTGCTGCCCTCGGGAAAAAGATATCGCAGCATAAGGAGCAGAACATCAAGGTTCTGCAACAGCTTCTTCCCACGAGCCATCAGACTCCTGAATGCCATGTAAGGGGCTGCCACCATTGTCTATTTATCCTTTTTATCCATGTTTATCCTTCTGTTAATTATCGTGTTGCACAGGGAGCCAAATGCAACGGAATTTCGTTTGGAACTGCATATATCGATGTATTTCTAAATGACAATAAAGTTTTAAAGAAGGAATTGCAGATGCTGGAGAATCGAGGGTTACACAAAAAGCTGGAAAAACTCAGCGGGTGCAGCACATCTAAGGAGCGAAGGAGATAGGCGACGTTTCGGGTCGAGACCCTTCTTCAGACATAAAGTTTGTTTGACTTTGACTTCGACATGAATACTGACACTTCCAATTTTACCTTCTCCCTCTAAAATTGTAGATTAAAACTCAGCATTTTATGCTCACTACCTCCTACCTTGAGTTCCCTTATCAAATCTGGTTCATTACTAACACTAAATCCAGAATTGCCTTCTCCCTGGTAGGCTCCAATATGAGCTGCTCTTAGTTTCATGAAGGCACTGTACAAAGTCCCTTTCTTGGGGTCCAGCACCAACCTGATTTTCCCAGTCCACCTGCATGCTGAAATCTCCCATAACAACCACAGCATTACTTTTGCTACATGCCAATTTTAACTCCTGAGTCAACTTGCGCCCTATGTCCAGGCTACTGTTTGGGCGCCTGTAGATAAGTCCTTAGTTCTTAAGTCCTTACAATTTCTTAGTTCTATCCATACTGACTCCACATCTCCTGTTTCAATGTTACCCCTTGCAAGGGACTGAATTTCATTCCTCAACAACGGGGCAACCCCACCCCCTCTGCCCACCTGTCTGTCTTTTCGTAGGAGGTATACCCTTGAATATTCAGTTCCCAGCCCTGGCCCTCTTGCAGCCATGTCTCAGAAATTCCCACAACATCATACTTGCCAGTTTCTAACTGAGCCTCAAGCTCGTCCACTTTATTTCTTATACTTTGTGCATTCATGTATAATACTTTTAATCCATTCCTCCCCTTTCACATTGATTCCTATTACACTTGGGCCATACTCTCCTATCCCTTCCTGAGCTTACTGCCTCGTTAATTCTGGTGTCTTTCTTAACTTTTCTTATAGTCTCTTTCCCTTTAACTCCTTCTCTATATCTGCAGATTGTCTCCTCCCCCCCACTATTTAGTTTAAACCCACCCATGTAGCAGTGGCAAACCTGCCGGCCAGAATGCCAGTGCCCCTCCTGTTAAGGTGCAACCCGTCCCTTTTGTACAGTTCACCATTATCCTAAAACAAATCCCAGTGGTCTAAGAATCTAAATCCCTGCTCCCCGCACCAGTTCCTCAGCCACACGTTCAGATCCGCTATTTCCCCGTTCCTTCTCTCACCAGCACGAGGAACTGGAAGCAAACCGGACTCGATGGGCTGAAGGGCCTGATTTTGTGCTGAACATTTTGTGTTAGAAACATAGAAACATAGAAATTAGGTGCAGGAGTATAGGCCCTTCGGCCCTTCGAGCCTGCACCGCCATTCAATATGATCATGGCTGATCATCCAACTCAGTATCCCGTACCTGCCTTCTCTCCATACCCTCTGATCCCCTTAGCCACAAGGGCCACATCTAATTCCCTCTTAAATATAGCCAATTAACTGGCCTCAACTACCCTCTGTGGCAGAGAGTTCCAGAGACCCACCACTCTCTGCATGAAAAAAGTCCTTCTCATCTCGGTCCTAAAGGATTTCCCCCTTATCCTTAAGCTGTGACCCCTTGTCCTGGACCTCCCCAACATCGGGAACAATCTAGCCTGTCCAACCCCTTAAGAATTTTGTAAGTTTCTATAAGATCCCCTCTCAATCTCCTAAATTCTAGAGAGTATAAACCGAGTCTATCCAGTCTTTCCTCATAAGACAGTCCTGACATCCCAGGAATCAGTCTGGTGAACCTTCTCTGTACCCCCTATATGGCAAGAATGCCCTTCCTCATATTTGGAGACCAGAACTGTACGCAATACTCCAAGTGTGTCCTCACCAAGACCCTGTACAACTGCAGTAGAACCTCCCTGCTCCTACACTCAAATCCTTTTGCTATATGTTCAATTACCCACATGGCTGATTACTACATTGGATCCAATCTGAACACGGGCTGGAAAGGAACACTTTGCTCTCAGATAATCTCCCAGATAGCAAGGAAAGTGCTTGCACATGCCAGTCACTGAAACACTTTATAACTTGTGAAGCAACGTGGCAAGCCAAGGGAACACGTCATAAAGTGAA
>CAUPSL010001159.1:52500-197417 GCA_963514005.1 Raja brachyura
ACCGTGGGAACCAAAGTCAGTTCATGCGCGCTTGAACTGCAGCGGTCAGGTTATAGTCAACAGTGTTCTGCCAAGTGTAGATAAGGCAAAGTTATGGTTGATATCTTGGCATGAGTTTACAGGATACAGGGTCAAGTGAGTTGGGGCCAAAGCATTAACCGGGTTCTTGTCCCAGCAGATCTTGGCTGGCACCCTGCTGCCCACTGTGGGAGACGTGTCAGCAACTCTCCCTGCCTGACCAGTCCGTCTGTCTGACCTCACCTTTGTCTGCTTTATATTGCAACTCTGCACCACGACACGCCGCATTATGCAGTGGTGCAGCGGGTAGTGCTGCTGCCTTGCAATGCCAGCGACCCGGTTTCCCTCCTGACTACGGGTGCTGTCTGTGTGTATGTGTGTGTGTATATGTGCAAGGGTCTGTGTGTGTATGTGTGTGAATGTCTGTGTGTATGTATGTATGTCTGTGTGTGTATGTGTCTATGTGTGTGCATGTGCACCCCCCACACCCACCCCCACGACTAGAGGAAGGTGGTCCACCAGATTGACACCAATTTGCAGCCGAGCGTGGCCAATGGGATAAGGGGCTGGAAAGCTGCGCTTATTTATTTATTAATTTATTGCCAGCGCTAGTGTCGAGTTATCGGCCTAAAACACTATTATTCTGAAATGAAGGGCAAGGAAAATTACTGAAGTGTTGTTTAGAGACCACAGTGCGTTGTGACAGCATATGTAAGAAAGACCTATGACAGTGTCAAAAATATTACACCCCTTGCAGGGCTCTCACTTAATTTTTTTTCTTTGTTGCCACCCGGGCAACTTCGGCAGCTTTTTAGGTTGCCAAATTACAGTTTAGGTGGTCCTTTAAGACGGCTTGCATGACGCGTGCGATAATGTGCTCGGACAAAGTGTGTAGTTACCAGTCGGAATTATGCTCAATGAAGCATTCACATATTATTTCTGCTTCAAATAAAGTCACAAACTAAACATATTCACCAATCAAGACATGATTTATATCACAATGACATGCAGCAAAATTATAATACAGTATCTCAACTCTTTTTACACATTGCAATCAATGCAATTTCTATTATTTATTTCCACTTCCAATCAAAAATGTGGTTGGATTATTCAGCGTATGATCAACCTCGGTGAGACCAAGCGCAGGCTTGGCGATCGCTTCGCACAACACCTCCACTGAGTTCGCAATAACCAACCTGATCTCCCGGTGGCTCAACACTTCAACTCCCCCTCCCATTCCAAATCCAACCTTTCTGTCCTGGGCCTCTTTCATGGCCACAGTAAGGCCCAGTGCAAATTGGAGAAACAGCACCTCATATTTTGTTTCGGTAGTTTACACCCCAGCGGTATGAACATTGACTTCTCTAATTTCAGGTAGTCCCTGCTTTCTCCATCCTTCACCTCCCATTCCCAGCTCTCCCACAACCTTCTGTCTCCGCTTCTTCCTTTCTTTTTCGTGCCCCCCCTGACATCAATCTGAAGAAGGGTCTCGACCCGAAACGTCGCCTATTTCCTTCGCCTCATAGATGCTGCCTTACTCGCTGAGTTTCTCCAACATTTTTGTCTACCCATTCACACAAGTTCTGCTATCCCACTTTCCTCACCCACTCCCTACACATTAGGGGCAATTTTACAGAGGCAAGTTAACCTACAAAGCCAATGCGTCTTTGGGATGTGGGAGGAAACCTACACGCTTGCAGGGAGAATGTGCAAATTCAACACAGACAGTGCCCGAGGACAGGATCGAACACAGATCTCTGGCGTGTGAGGCAGCAAGTCTACCATCTGTGCCACTATATTTTGTTTTCCAATACACAAAAAATTATACATTGATAACTTTGGTTACTAAAAAAATGAAAATATCCATTTTCCGTCTTAAATCTCCAAGTGACGCTACGTCCTCCTTTACAGCTACTGTATGCTTTAATTCAGTTCAAGACTATGGGGCAGCACATTGGCCATAAAATTGCTGCCTAAAAGTGCCAGAGACCGGAAGTGATCCTGAATATGGGTGCTGTCTGTATGGGAGTTTGCTCCTTTTCCCTTTGATCACATGGGTTTTCTCCGGGTGCTCTTGTGTCCTTCCATATTCCACAGATGAGCAGGAACCTATTTCAGACCCAACCCAAAATGTAATATTTTCCTTTTGTCCAGAGATTCAGTCTGACTTGTTGAGTTACTCCAGCTTTTTGTGTCTATCTTCAGTTTAAACCAACATCTGCAGTTCCTTCCAACACACATAATACTATACGATAGAACTTTATTAAGATAGGATCTTATAGAAACTTACAAAATTCTTAAGGGGTTGGACAGGCTAGATGCAGGAAGATTGTTCCCGATGTTGGGGAAGTCCAGGACAAGGGGTCACAGCTTAAGGATAAGGGGGAAATCCTTTAGGACCGAGATGAGAAGGACTTTATTCACACAGAGAGTGGTGGGTCTCTGGAACTCTCTGCCACAGAGGGTAATTGAGGCCAGTTCATTGGCTATATTTAAGAGGGAGTTAGATGTGGCCCTTGTGGCTAAGGGGATCAGAGGGTATGGAGAGAAGGCAGGTACGGGATACTGAGTTGGATGATCAGCCATGATCATATTGAATGGCGGTGCAACCTCGAAGGGCCGAATGGCCTACTCCTGCACCTATTTTCTATGTTTCTATGTTTCTATGTTTCTAAATTTAAGGTAACTCTTTTTCCCCAAGAACCCTTTTTTGCTTAAGTCCAAGTCAAGAATTAAGAGAGGTTTATTGTCATGTGTCCCAGATAGATTTTACTGCAGCGCTGAAATAGTCGGACGATTTATTTAAAAAAACTGACTTACCGGCAGTCGGAACGAATCTCCAAAAATAGATCGCACTCCGAGAAAATAAAGCTCCGGATTGCATGGAGAAACCCGCATTTTAACCCCGCTCCCCCTTAAAGGCACCAAAGTCGCGCACACGGCCAGCGGCAGAACTGCACCACCGCTAGAGGTAAGTTTTGTAACATACCTACTTGATGTTGGAGCTTGCGGCGGATGCTGGCAAGTCCCGTGGCCGTTAAAGCCGCGCCGGGCGATGGAAGGTCGCCTTCAACCCCGCAACTGGGGCGGGAGAAGTCGCCGTTGCGGGAGCTCTGAGAAGCGCTCTCCCACCAGGGACCCGCAAGCTCCCGATGTCACCGTCCACCGGACCTGCAGCCGGACCCGACAAAGCTCCGGAGTCGGGCCGCAGCAGCGCGCCACCACAACTCTCCACGCTGCGTAGCCGGCTAGCCCCACGTTGCCGATGGTGAGTGAGTCCGCAGGCTCCGTGACTGGAGCCCCCAGGTCGTCCCGGTCGGAGGCCGCTCCACGGTGCTAGGCTTCAACGACAACGGAGACCCGACAGGGAAAAGGTCGGGTCTGCGGTGCAGGGAAGAGATTTTAAAGTTTCCTGATATAGTAGTGGCCAGAAGATCTGGGGTGACGGAGGAACTGAAGGAAAGACTGGATAGACTCGGCTTGTACTCGCTAGAATTTAGAAGACTGAGGGGGGATCTTATAGAAACTTACAAAATTCTTAAGGGGTTGGACAGGTTAGATGCAGGAAGATTGTTCCCGATGTTGGGGAAGTCCAGAACAAGGGGTCACAGTTTAAGGATAAGGGGGAAATCCTTTAGGACTGAGATGAGGAAAATATTTTTCACACAGAGAGTGGTGAGTCTCTGGAATTCTCTGCCACAGAAGGTAGTTGAGGCCAGTTCATTGGCTATATTTAAGAGGGAATTAGATGTGGCCCTTGTGGCTAAAGGGATCAGTGGGTATGGAGAGAAGGCAGGTATGGGATACTGAGTTGGATGATCAGCCATGATCATATTGAATGGTGGTGCAGGCTCGAAGGGCCGAATGGCCTACTCCTGCACCTAATTTCTATGTTCTATGTTTCTATGAAATCCACATTCGGCAGGAAATGGTGTTGGGTAGACTGATGGGACTGAAGGCTGATAAATCCCTAGGCCCTGATGGATTGCACCTCAGGGCACTTAAGGAAGTGGCTCTAGAAATCGTGAATGATAATTTTCCAATGTTCTATAGACTCAGGAACAGATCCTGTGGATTGGAGGGTAGCTAATGTTATCCCACTTTTTAAGAAAGGCGGGAGAGAGAAAACAGCTAATTATAGACCAGTTAGCCTGACATCGGTGGTGGGGAAGATGCTGGAGTCAATTATAAAAGATGAGATAGCCGCACAATTTGGATAGCAGTAACAGGATCGGTCTCAGTCAGCATGGATTTACGAAGGGGAAATCATGCTTGACTAATCTTCTGGAATTTTTTGAAGATGTAACTAGGAAAATGGACAAGGGAGAGCCAGTGGATGTAGTGTACCTGGACTTTCAGAAAGCATTTGATAAGGTCCCACATAGGAGATTAGTGGGCAAAATTAGAGCACATGGTATTGGGGGTAGAGTGTTGACATGGATAGAGAAGTGGTTGGCAGACAGGAAACAAAGAGTAGGGATTAACGGGTCCCTTTCAGAATGGCAGGCAGTGACTAGTGGGGTACCGCAAGACTCGGTGCTGGGACCGCAGCTATTTACAATATACATCAATGATTTGGATGAAGGGATTCAAAGTAACGTTAGCAAATTTGCAGATGACACAAAGCTGGGTGGCAGTGTGAACTGTGAGGAGGATGCAGGGTGACTTGGACAGGTTGGGGGAGTGGGCAGATGCATGGCAGATGCAGTTTAATGCGGATAAATGTGAGGTTATCCACTTTGGTAGCAAAAACAGGAAGGCAGATTACTATCTAAATGGCGTCAAGTTGGGAAAAGGGGAAGTACAACGGGATCTGGGGGTCTTTGTACATCAGTCTATGAAAGTAAGCATGCAGGTACAGCAGGCAGTGAAGAAAGCGAATGGCATGTTGGCCTTTATAACAAGAGGAGTCAAGTATAGGAGCAAAGAGGTCCTTGTGCAGTTGTACAGAGCCCTGGTGAGACCACACATGGAATATTGTGTGCAGTTTTGGTCCCTAATTTGAGAACATTCTTGCTATTGAGGGAGCCCAGCGTAGGTTCACCAGGTTAATTCCCGGGATGGCGGGACTGTCATATGCTGAGAGAATGGAGCGGCTGGGCTTGTACACTCTGGAGTTTAGAAGGATGAGAGGGAATCTCATTGAAACATATAAGATTGTTAAGGGTTTAGACCCGCTAGAGGCAGGAAACATGTTCCCGATGTTGGGGGAATCCAGAACCAGGGGTCACAGTTTAAGAATAAGGAGTAAGCCATTTAGAACGGAGAAGAGGAAACACTTTTTCTCACAGAGAGTTGTGAGTCTGTGGAATTCTCTGCCTCAGAGGATGGTGGAGGCCGGTTCTCTGGATGCTTTCAAGAGAGAGCTAGATAGGGCTCTTAAAAATAGCGGAGTCAGGGGATATGGGGAGAAGGCAGGAACGGGGTACTGATTGGGGATGATCAGCCATGATCACATTGAATGGCGGTGCTGGCTCGAAGGGCTGAATGGCCTACTCCTGCACCTATTGTCTATTGTCTATTGATTTTGTTTATTAATATTAGGGTTAGGATCAGGGTTAGGTTATGAACCCTAACCGTAGATGCTGCCTGAGTTACTCCAGCACTCTGTGAAATGTCACCTATCCATGTTCTATGGAGTTAGAAACATTGAAAATAGGTGCAGGAGGCCATTCAGCCCTTCGGGCCAGCGTTCCTGCTTTCTCCCCATATCCCTTGATTCCGTTAGCACTAAGAACTACATCCAACTCTCTCTTGAAAACATCCTGTGAATTGGCATCCACTGCCTTATGAGGTTGGTCATTTAGGACTGAGGCAGAGAATTCCACAGATTAACAGCTCTCTGGGTGAAAAAATGTTTTCCTCATCTCAGTCCTAAATGACCAACCCCTCATTCTTAAACTGTGACCTCTGGTTCTGGACTCCCCCAACATCAGGAACATTTTTCCTGCATCAAGCCTGTCCAATCCCTTAAGAATTTTATATGTTTCTATAAGATCCCCTCTCTCCCTTCTAAATTCCAATGAATACAAGCCCAGTCGACCCATTCTTTCATCAGACGTCAGTCCCGCCATCCGGGGAATTAACCTGGTGAACTTACGCTGCACTCCCTCAATAGCAAGATTGCCCATCTTAAAATTAGGAGACCAAAACTGCACAAAATACTCCGGGTGCAGTCTCATTAGGGCCCTGTACAACTGCAGAAGGACTTCCTTTAGAAACATAGAAAATAGGTGCAGGAGGAGGCCATTCGGCCCTTCGAACCAGCACTGCCATTCATTGTGATCATGGCTGATTGTCCGCTATCAATAACCCGTGCCTGCCTTCTCCCCATATCCCTTGACTCCACTAGCCCCTAGAGCTCTATCCAACTCTTTCTTAAATCCATCCAGTGACTTGGCCTCCACTGCCCTCTGTGGCAGGGAATTCCACAGATTCACAACTCTCAGGGTAAAAAAAGTTTTTTTCTCAGCTCAGTCTTAAATAACCTTCCCTTTATTCCAAGACTGTGGCCCCTGGTTCTGGACTCACCGAACATTGGGAACATTTTTCCTGCATCTAGCTTGTCCAGTCCTTTTATAATTTTATGTTTCTGTAAGATCCGTCCTCATCCTTCTTGCCACCAAAGTGGATAACTTCACATTTATCCACATTATACTGTAAGTACAATGCATCTGCCCACTCACTCAACCTGTCCAGGTCACCCTGCAGCCTCATAGCAACCTCATCGCAGCTCACACTGCCACCCAGCTTTGCGTCATCTGCAAACTTGGAGATGATATTCATTTCCCTCATATTTAACTCACATTTAAATCCCTCATCTAAATTGTCAATATATATATTGTAAAAATCTGGGGTCCCAGCACTGAGTTTTGTGGTTACCCACTAGTCACTGCCTGCCATGCTGAAAATGGCCCATTAGTTCCTACTCTTTGCTTCCTGTCTTCCATCCTGTTCTCCATCTATGTCAATACCCTATCCCCATTACCATGTGCTCTAATTTTGCACACTAATCTCTTGTGGCCCGACTATGGGTGAACTGGGATGGGACTGGACTTTGCTGCCTGTTTTTATGTTCACTGTTAAATTCTTTAATGTTGTGTTTTATCTTTATTTGTGTGCTGCAATGGCAAGTGAAATGTCACTACACCAGTTGGTGTATGTGATAATAAATGTCCTTTGTCCTTTGTCCTTTGTGTGGGACCTTGCCAAGGGCATTTTGAAAGTCCAGATACACCACATCTACTGGCTCTCCCTTATCCATTCTACTTGTTAGGGCCTGTCCCACCAGCGTGCAACTCTATGCGATTAGCGCGACCTAACGTGGTCGCTTGAGCCGTCCGGCGTCGCGGGGCCGGTCCCACTTCGATCGCCGGAGCCGTGCGGAATTGTGCGGAGTTCGTCCCGACATCGCGCGGGGCTCCGAAAAACTGACCGTGTTCAAAAATTCCGGCTTGTCGGCTCGCAGTCGCCTCGATGCATTACACACTGCTCCGACATCATGCCTCCGTGAACCTATCTGCAGGTGCCTCCGTGACCCTCTATGTCTGTGGCTCCGTGGCCCTCTGTCTGTGTGTGCCTCTGTGCCCCTCTCTGTCCTGGCGAACTTACCTTAGACTTCGCTCCAAGTTCACCTCACTTTGCGCCGCGTTCCGCCACTCACCCGACATCTGCGCGGCCCTCGCTGCCGGTTTGGTTGCGTTCATCGCATGGAGTTGCATGCTTGTAGGACAGGCCCTTTACACCCTCAAAAAATTCCAGAAGATTAGTCAAGCATGATTTCCCCTTCATAAATCCATGCTGACTTTGATCGATCCTGTCACTGCTTTCCAAATGCGCTGATATAACGTCTTTATGATGATATAATCAACAAGCATTTCCCCCACCAGCGATGTAAGATAACTGGTCTATAATTCCCCATTTTCTCTCTCCCTCCTTTCTTAAACAGTGGTGTAACATTAGCTACCTTCCAGTCCAGGGAAACTGGTCGAGAATCGAGAGAACATTGGAAAATGATCACTAATGCATCCACAATTTCTCGGGCCACCTCCTTGAGTACTCTGGGATGCAGCCCATCAGGCCCTGGGGATTTATCTGCTTTCAGTCCCAACAGTTTACCTGACACAATTTTCTGACTAATGACGATTCCCTTCAGTGAGATGGAACCATTGGCTCAAAGCAGCAGAGACCTGGACCCAACTACAGGTGCTCCCAGTTTGTGGCCGACACTCCCACCCAGTGGTATATTGCCATAATTACAGGCCGTCCTAGCAGTGGTCTACCTGAGATGGGCACAAAATGCTGGAGTTACCACAGCAGATTCCCCACATTCCTCACTGTGATGGATGGCAATAAAGTCTAGTCTTCTCCCACAGACGAGGCAATCGAACCATCCGCAGTTGGGGCAATCGAAGCCCCCGTGTCGGGGCGGTCGAAGCCGCCGTGTCGGGGCGGTCGATGCTCCTGACGCTTGGTGCTCCCGAAGTCAATCCCCAGCAAGAGACAGCCAACTCCTCAAAGTTAGACCGCAGTACAGACGGAGATACAATGCAGAAAATAATTGCAACTCCGTCGAGGTAAGAGATTTAAAAAACTTTCCCCAAACCCCCCCCCCCCACCCCCCAGATAAAACAAAGCTGAAGAACACTAAAACATATATTTAACACACACTAAAAAATGACAAAGAAGAAAACGACAAGACAGACTGTTGACAAGGCTGCCACTGTGGCACCACCCGGTTACGGGGAGAAGGCAGGAGAATGGGGTTGAGAGGGTGAGATAGATCAGCCATGATCGAATGGTGGAGTAGACTGATAGAGCGATACAGTGTGGAAACAGGCCCTTCGGCCCAACTTGCCCACACCGGCCAACACTGTCGACTTCAGGAAGCACAGCACCGACTTAGCCCCCTTATACATCAACGGCGAGTGTGTGGAGAGGGTCCACACCTTCCGGTTTCTCGGCGTCCTCATCTCCGCTGACATCTCCTGGACAGACAACATCACAGCGGTCATCAAGAAGGCTCAGCAGCGGCTGCACTTCCTGAGGGTCCTCAGGAAGCACAACCTGGACTCCAACCTGCTGCTGACCTTCTACCGCTCGTCCATTGAGAGAGAGCCTGTTGACATACTGCATTACAGCATGGTACGGCAGCTGCACCATGGCAGACAGGGAGAGGCTTCAGAGGGTAGTCAGGGCAGCACAGAAGATCATCGGCTGCCCTCTCCCCTCTCTGATGGACATTTACACCTCCCGCTGCCTCAGCAGGGCGAAGAACATTATCAAGGACAGCTCCCATCCTGCATTTGGCCTGTTCAACCTGCTACCCTCAGGGAGGCGCTATAGGTGCATCAGCACAAGGACAAATCGACTCAAGAACAGTTTCTTTCCAAAATCCATTATCTCCCTGAACTCACACATGCACTGACTTCACAGCCTAACCCCCGGACTTCCATCTATCCACCTACAGTAATTTGTACTGTAACTGTAATTTCAAATATGTGCAATAATCCATACTGCATATAGGAATCCTATTATCCATCCTATTTATCCATTGTCTTTTTATAGATATGTATATAGCGCTGCAGAAACTGTGCACCTTATCCTCCCCTTTATTGTTTTGCACTGAGTAGGAGCAGCTTTTAATCTCATTGTACATGTGTATAGTGACAATAAAAGGCATTCTCATTCTCATGTCCCAGCTACACTAGTTTAGTTTAGTTGAGTTTAGTTTAGAGATACAGCATGGAAACAGGCCCTTTGGCCCTACGGGTCTGCACCGACCAGCGATCCCCGCACATTAACACATCCTACCCCCACTAGGGCTCATTTCTACATTTACCAAGCCATTTAACCTACAAACCTGTACGTCTTTGGAATGTGGGGGGAAACCGATGCTCTCGGAGAAAACCCACGCAGGTCATGGTGAGAACGTACAAACTCCATACAGACAGCATCCATAGTCGGAATCTAACCCAGGTCTCCAGTGCTACATTCTCTGTAAAGCAGCAACTCTACCGCTGCACCACAGTTTCTTCAGTGTCGGGATAGTCCCAGCCTTATCTGCTTCCCCCTCAGATTCCCATTAAATCTTTTCCCCTTCACCTTTAACCTATGTACTCTTATCCTCAACTCCACAACTCTGGGCAAGAGACTGTGCATTTACCCGATCTATTTCTCTCATGATTTTATACACCGCTATAAGATCACCCCTCATCCTCCTGCGATCCAAGGAATAGGGACCCAGCTTCCTTAACCTCTCCTTATAACTCACACCCTTGAGCCCTGGCAACATCCTTGTATATCTTCTCTGAACACTTTCCAGCTTGACAATAGCTTTTCTATAACATCATGCTGTCCAGAACTACCAACGTCTTATACAACTGCAACATGTCCTCCCGACTTCTATACTCAGCGGGCCGAATAGCCTATTTCAGCTCTTCTGTCTTACTTAAGGAAATGCAAGCAGCCACTTTGTGCAAACATAAATAAGTCAACAGAGAGCAATTAAAGGGTTAATGTGGTAATAGACTTGATTGAAGCTGGTTAGGATTGAGTTGTCAACTCCTGTGTATAAAAGGGATAGTTGTGGGAGTGTCTGAGTGCAGTTGTCTTGGGCTGTTGTTGTGACCAGTGCTCGGGGGCAGGGGCTCTCCCCCTCTCCCCCTCTCCCCCTCTCCCCCTCTCCCCCTCTCCCCCTCTCCCCCTCTCCCCCTCTCCCCCTCTCCCCCTCTCCCCCTCTCCCCCTCTCCCCCTCTCCCCCTCTCCCCCTCTCCCCCTCTCCCCCTCTCCCCCTCTCCCCCTCTCCCCCTCTCCCCCTCTCCCCCTCTCCCCCTCTCCCCCTCTCCCCCTCTCCCCCTCTCCCCCTCTCCCCCTCTCCCCCTCTCCCCCTCTCCCCCTCTCCCCCTCTCCCCCTCTCCCCCTCTCCCCCTCTCCCCCTCTTCCCCCTCTCCCCCTCTGGATCTACGTCTCCAGGCTAGGAGATAGGTGAACCTACTAGGAGATAGGCGAGAACATTGTTGCTTCTTTGATTATTTGTGCACACTTCTCCTTTCATTTGTCCTGATTGGAAATGTCCAGGGTTTCTAAAGGTTGGTACAACTGAAATTGTGTGGTATCTCCAAACTAAAAGGATGTTTCCATTAGTGGGAATGTCTAGGACTAGAGGCACTGTTGGAATAAAAGTATGTACCTTTAGAATGGAGATGACCTTAACATGATTGGAATTGAATCTGGCTGCAGTAAAATGTAGAAATTAGGAACTGCAAATGCTGGTTTATACCAAAGATAGACATATTGCTGGTAACTCAGTGTGTCAGGCAGCATCTGTGGCAAACATGGATAGGTGATGTTCATGTGTGTATTTATGTATATAATTGTAGTCAATGCCTACTATGTTCTGTTGTGCTATGCAAAGAAAGAATTTCATTGTCCTGTCAGGGTTGTCCTGTTGAGTCTCTGGAACTCTCTGCCACAGAAGGTAGTTGAGGCCAGTTCATTGGCTATATTTAAGAGGGCGTTAGATGTGGTACTTGTGGCTAAAGGGATCAGGGGGTATGGAGAGAAGGCAGGTACGGGATACTGAGTTGGATGATCAGCCATGATCATATTGAATGGCGGTGCAGGCTAGATGGGCCGAATGGCCTACTCCTGCACCTATTTTTCTATGTTTCACAGGGTGCTGGAGTAACTCAGCGGGTCAGGCAGCATCTGTGGAGAACATGGATAGGTGACGTTTCACATGCTGATGCATGTGCTGATGCATATGCAACAGGTCTCTCGTCTTGCATTAGGACCGCTCCAAATCCGCTGTTGGAAGCATCTGTGGCAATTGAAACGGGCGCGTTCACATCGTACAGTTTGAGTACGGATGGCGATGTGAGAAGACACGTCAGCTTGTCTACTGCATGTCTGTGTTTCTGCTCAAAATGCCACGCTATTCCCTTTTCTGTTAGCTGTCTAAGTGGGGCGGTGATCTCCAAATCTCCGAGAGTTTCGGAATAAACTTGGCCATGTATGTCACCATCCCCAAGAACATTTGCACTTCAGCCTTGTTTGTCGGGTATGGCACTTGTAGCATGCTGCTGACATGAGATGGGCTTGGTGACACGCGTGCTTGCGAGATGACGTGTCCACATACTCAATCTCATATGAGCGCATTACCGACTTTCGGGGATTGAGCTTTGGACCGGATTCGTTCACCCGTTCGAGTAGGGCTTTCCCCCTTGCGTCATCTTGTGCTGCATTCACACCCCAAACGAGAATGTCATCAACGACTATCTTCACCCCTTCTAAATCTTCAAACTCTTCCTGCATCGCCCGCTGCCAAATCTCACTTTGGGATGAGATTCCAAATGGAAACACGAGGTATTGGTATCTCCCAAAGGGAGTATTAAATGTGGTCAGACGCGAGCTGTCATGGCTCAGTGGGAACTGCCAGTACCCACTTGTAGCGTCAAATATGGAGAACCATTTTGCCTTTGGCATGTGGGCTGCAATGTTCCCGAATGTCGGCATCGGGTAATGGTCCCTACGAATGGCCGCATTGAGGTCACGTGGGTCAAGGCAGATGCGGACTTCGCCATTAGACCCGTTAACCACACTCATTGAATTCATCCAATCCGTCGGTTCCCTCACGGGCTTTATGTCCCCCAAGCTTTCCATGCGCTGTAATTCGGCTTTGACCTTATCGCTGATCTTGCATGGGATAGTGCGGGGCGGGTTTTGCCCAGATTGCACGTTCTCTTGCAGCGCTATGTTGTACTCGTGTATTTTTAGCCTTCCCAGCCCTTGGAAAATCTCGCGGTTTTCCTCAACGATCCCCGCTGTGTACGATGGGCTCGCACTCGTGCACTCACGCCATCAACCGCCTCCTTTCGCACAAGAAACCCTAACTTTTCACACGTTAGTTCCCAAATATTCCCCCTCACTATTTGAAAGACAACCCTGTGCTCTTTCTTGCCTACTTTGACGTTCCCCTTTGCCTGCCCACAGGCTTCATTGTATGTCCAGAGTATGACCTCAGTGTCACGTTCGTGTTCAGTAAGGCAAGACCAGTCTTTCTGAACAAGTGCTCTGGCAGGATGTCCACTTGAGCACCAGAGTCAAGTTTGAACTCAATGTTCACATTGTTGATGCTGCACATCTGTCCCCATTCACGCATCGAATCAATCACAGCGTCAGTCACGGCGTCAATGTAGAAGACATCAACATCGTCGTTCACTGGCTCAGGCAGCGGTGCAGTGTTCATCTGGAACTCGACGTCGCGGACGTCACGGCTCCAGTCCCCGGCCTTTTGTCTGATTAGCCGGCCATATTGTCGGGGATGTGGGCGGCTTTTGGGCGCTCTATTTACCGGGCAGTCGGGGGATCTGGAAAGATGTCCAATCTCTGCACAGGTGTGACATCTCATGTACTGAGCGGGGCAGTAGTTGCCCTTATGCCCGCGGGTGCATGACCGGGAGACGGTATCCTTTCCAGAATCACGGATTTCTGTCTATGGTTGTCTGGGTCACGAATCCCTCCCTTCCACTGTCCCGTTTCATGTAATCAACAGTCTCTTCGGTGTCGATGGCATTGGGGCAATCTGCGTCATCTGTTCGGCTGCTGCTTCAGCTATCAGACACATGTCACTGCATTTTTCCCGTGTGAAATCATGGCATTGTAGTAGTTTTTCCCGGAGTGGCTCGCTGGTGATTCTGCAGACAATTCTGTCTGGCAGCAACGAGTCACGGATAATGCCAAACTGGCAATCATTGGCTAAAGACTTCACTGCCGTCAGGTAGCTGGAGAAGGTCTCCCCTCGCCACTGATTACGTGTATTAAAGATGCATCTTGAGACAGTTAAGTTCTGTTTTGGTTCCCGGTATGTCTGAAACTTATTCTTCAGCGGTTGTATTTTGTCAGTTTCCTCCTGGACAAACTCAAAGGTCTCATAAATCTCCTGAGCTGCCGGTCCAGCCCGGCTACGTGGAGGAATGTTGCACAGCGAATCTTATCTGGTTTATTTGTTAGTTCTGTTGCCGCCTCGTACAGCTGTAATGCCCTTATCCAGTCCTTATAATTCTTGGCCAAGTTTCCTTCCATGGAGAGTGGCCCCGGAGGCTTGAGTCCTGCCATTCTTTTCTTTAGTTTGTTTTTTACTTTGACACCATGTAAAGTTTGAGACCACGTTAGGCCCTGTTGTGACTTACACAAAGACAACACGTCCGACATCTTGTAAGTAAGATTTAATCTGAACAACCCACGGATACTTCTCGAAGGTCACCTGACCTAAACCACGAGGCACATGCATTTATATTAAAGGGGCACTAGCATTTATATTACATTTACATCACAGTTATTTCAACCACACCCTCATTTGTCTGTTCTGAGAACGAACAACATTTTCACAAGCCACGAGGTATAATTTCGTTCTCTGCAGAACTGGATAACGACAGGAGGAGGCTTCGAGTTCAGTGAAAACACAAAGGAAATAATTTGTGCAAAAATATTATTGAAGCGCACAAGTGGAACATAGATACATCGATATACAGACAACAGGTGCAGGAGTAGGGCCTTCGAGCCTACACCGACATTCAATGTGATCATGGCATATCATCCACAATCAATGCCCCGTTCATGCCCATTCTATCTTGGTCCCGCTGGCCCAAAGAGTTATTTTGAATCCATCGTTCTTTTGAATGCATCTAGTGAATTGGCCTCCACTGCCTTCTGAGTCGGAGAATTCCACAGATTCACAACTCTCTGTCTGTACAAGTTTTTCATCATCTCAGTTCTAAACGGCCTACCTCTTACTCTCAAACTGTGGACCCTGGTTCTGGATTTTCCAAACGTCGGGAACATGTTTGCTGCATCTAGCGTGTCCAATCCCTTAATAAGTTTATATGTTTCAAGAAATCCCCTCTCATCTTTCTAATTCCAGTGAATACAAGGCCAGATGCTCCATGCTTTCATCATATGCCAGTCCCGCCATCCCGGGGATTAACCTCGTGAACCTACGCTGCAATCCCTTATTAGCAAGAATGTCCAACCTCAAATCAGGAGACCAAAACTGCACACAATACTCTAGCTGTGGTTTCACCAGGGCGCTGTACAACTGCGGAAGGACCTGTTTGCACCTATACTCAACTTCTCTCGTTATGAAGGCCAACATGCCATTAGCTTTCTTCATTGCCTGTTGGACGTGCATGCTTACTTTCAGTGACTGGTGCACAAGGACACCGAAGTCCCGTTGTACTTCCCCTTTTCCTAACCTGACATCATTCAGATAATAATCTGCCTTCCCGTTCTTGCCACAAGTGAATAACCTCACGTTCATCCACATTACATTGCGTCTGCCATGCATCTGCCCACTCACCCAACCTGTCCAAATTACCCTGCATCCCCATGGCACCCTCGACACAGTTCACACTTCAAACTGCAGCTTTGTGTGATCTGCAAATTTGCTCATGTTACTTTTAATACCGTTGTCTAAATCAACAATGTATATTGTAAATAGCTGCCGTCCACTTTTCTATCCATATCAATCATCAAAGCCAATACCATGTGCTCTAATTTCCCCACTCAATAGCCAAAAATCTGTAGCCTCCCTTTGATCTGGTATTTTGTTAGTTCACATGCTTGATCAATGGTGTTTTATCATTAATGTTTTATAATTATTAATGTTTAGTGTTTTCTGAGTCATTCGTAACTGTCACCACATGTCATGTTGTTACTTGTGGGCGGAGCACCAAGGCAAATTCCTTGTATGTGAATACTTGGCCAATAAACTTACTTACTTAAACTTCAACATAAACTAATATCCTGTGTGGGAACTTAACGAATGCTTTCTGAAAGTCCAGGTACATTACATCCACTGGCTCCCCCTTGTCCATTTTACTTGTTGCATCCTCAAAATGGATCATGCAATGCTTCTGCAACCTATGAGAAATTCCGCTGGTTTCATGGTGTTGTAAACACTGCAGATGACAGGTGATTTAGGATTTGGCGTCAGGTTTAGGATATTACAGGCATATGTACCGATGTACAGTGAAAACACATTGTTCTCCATGCCATCCAAACAGTTTACATACATCATATATAGATATTATCGGTTTAAACGCCATGACACGGGGCACTGGTCGTGTGGATCCACTCAGAATGTGGTTGCTATATGGATTCACAGAGCGGGTGACGTACATATAGAATTACCTGCCAAAGGAGGTAGCTGAGGTAGGAACTAAACACTATTTAATATACATTTGGCCAAACACAAATAGGAAGTGACACACGCCAAAAACGGCAGGTGGGAATTGCGTTGACGGTGTACATTCATCAACGTTGGCAGGCTGGGCTGAAGGACCTGTTCCTGCGTTGTGTGACTCGTGACAACAGATAGAGCAAGCTGGATAATAGGGAGGGCAGCAGGCATTTATCAGCATTGTGGAGCTGTTCTATACATCATACCTCAGACAAACTTCAATGTCCATCATAGAAAAATAAAAAAAAATATGTGCAGGAGGAGGCCATTCGGCCCTTCGAGCCAGCACCGCCATTCATTGAGATCATGGCTGCTCGTCCCCTATCAATAACCCGTGCCTGCCTTCTCCCCATATGCCTTGACTCCACTAGCCCCTGGAGCTCTATCTAACTCTCTCTTAAATCCATCCAGTGACGTGGCCTCCGCTGCCCTCTGCGGCAGGGAATTCCATAAATTCACAACTCTCTGGGTGAAAACGTTTTTTCTCACTTCAGTCATAAATGACCTCCCCTTTATTCTCAGAATGTGGCCCCTGGTTCTGGACTCGCCCCACATTGAGAATATCTTTCCTGCATCTAGCTTGTCCAGTCCTGTTATAATTTGATATGTTTCTATTAGATATCCCCTCATCCTTCTAAACTCCAGTGGATACAAGCCTAGTCTTTTCAATCTTTCCTCATATGACAGTCCCGCCATCCCAAGGATCAATCTCGTGAACCTACGCTGCACTGCCTCAATCACAGGGATGTCCTTCCTCAAATTAGGAGACCAAAACTGTACACAATACTCCAGATGTGGTCTTACCAGAGCCCTATACAACTGACCAAGAACCTCTTTACTACTATACTGAAATCCTCTTGTTATGAAGGCCAACATTCCATTAGCTTTCTTCACTGCCTGCTGTACCTGCATGCCAACTTTCAGTCACCGGTGTACAAGGACACCCAGGGCTTGCTGCACCTCCCCCTTACCTAACCTAACCCCATTGAGATAATAATCTACCCCCTAGTTTTTGCCGCCAAAGTGGACAACCTCACATTTATCTATATTATACAGCATCTGCCCACTCACTCAACCTGTCCAGGTCACCCTGCAACCTCCTAACATCCTCTTCACAGTCCACACTGCCACCCAGCTTTGTGTCATCCGCAAACTTGCTAGTGTTGCTCCCAATTCCCTCTTCCAAATCTTTAATATATATGGTAAACAGTTGCGGCCCCAACACCGAGCCTTGCGGCACTCCACTCGCCACTGCCTGCCATTCTGAAAAGGACACGTTTACTCCTACTCTTTGCTTCAGTTCTGCCAACCAATTTTCTTTGCATGAAAACGCCCTACACCCAATACCATGTGCTCTAATTTTATTCACCAGTCTCCCGCGCGGGGCCTTATCAAAGGCTTTCTGAAAGTCTAGATACACTGCATCCACTGGCACCCCTTCACAATGGGCTAGAGGGGATTGAATAATGCCCTAGCCTATGGAGGGACCATTCATATGTAATGTAAGGAAGGAAATGGACCAATTCTTAAGTCTTGTGATGCGCGCTTACAAACATCTCTACATTTTGCCCGATAGGTGTTGGGGAAAGAAAAATACTGACTTGGATTTGCCAAGTCTTTGATTTTGTTGGGAGTTTGGATAATGTTATGCAGCGTGAAGTGCAGGTGAAGACTATGATTGGTCTGACTCTGTAATGGGCTGGGTTATTTTTACAGCCCTCTGCAATATCTCGCGGTCTTGACATAGTTGTTTACAAAACAAGCTACGATGCAACGTGACAATAAGCCTTTTTACCGTACCTTTGCAAGAGTAACAGGAGACATGACAATTATATTTTAATTCTTGTTTGCGTGCCTTCTCCGTTGTCGCATCAATGTGATTGCACCACAACAGACTGGCAATATTGAAAGGAACATGAAGAAAATACTTTACACTCCGACGGTGGTGGGTATATGGAACAATCTGTCTGAGGATTTAGTTGTGAAGTGTTCTGCAGCAAGAATGTTAGGAAATATCGGTGACAATTCACCAGTAGTAAGAAATAGGTAGGTAGTTGTTGAGCAATAAATGATTCTGGAATCTTGTTCAGGTGCGCCGGTGAGCAACACCGGTGTTTGCCGACTTGTACTTTGAAAAATGATGCCACACTGCCCGCGTTTCATCAATATCGGAGTTTTGATGAGATCATTAACTCCTGAAATTACACATTTTCCCTTTCTCCGCCGATGTCTTCTGTCATCTGAGTAAATCATGTCTTCCTTTTATATTTCAGATGCCATTGAATTACTACGGCCCGCTGTCCACCAGCATGTTTATTGTGTTCTTACACCCGTCCCCCACACTTCACCTTCTCTTCGCATTTGCCCAACAATCCATTGGTGGTTAACAACCATTCATATAACCATATAACCATATAACAATGACAGCACGGAAACAGGCCATCTCGGCCCCTCTAGTCCGTGCCGAACACTTACTCTCACCTGGTCCCATCTACCTGCACTCAGACCATAACCCTTCATTCATTTCCCGTCCATATACCTATTCAATTTATTTTTAAATGATAAAAACAAACCTGCCTCTACCACTTCCACTGGAAGCTCATTCCACAAAGCTACCACCCTCTGATTAAAGAAGTTCCCCCTCGTGTTACCCCTAAACATTTCCCTACCATTCCTTGACCTCACCATCTCTATTGCAGGTGATACACTCCTGACTGACATCCACTACAAACCAACTGACTCCCACAGCTACCTGGACTACTCTTCCTCCCACCCTGCTTCCTGTAAGGACTCCATCCCCTATTCCCAATTCCTCCGTCTACGCCGCATCTGCTCCCAGGATGACGTGTTCCACACCAGGTCATCGCAAATGTCCTCGTTCTTCAGAGAACGGGGTTTCCCCTCCCCCACTATAGATGAGGCTCGCACCAGGGTCTCCTCCATACCCCGCAACACTGCCCTCTCCCCATTCCCCCACTCACAACAAGGGCCGAGTCCCCCTGGTCCTCACCTTTCACCCCACCAGCCAGCGCATACAACAGATAGTCCTCCGCCAGTTTCGTCACCTCCAACGTGACCCCTCCACTCGCCACATCTTCCCATCTCCCCCCCTGTCTGCCTTCCGCAAAGACCGCTCCCTCCGCAACTCCCTCGTCAATTCTTCCCTTCCCTCCCGCTCCACTCCTTCCCCGGGCACTTTCCCTTGCAACCGCAAGAGATGCTACACTTGTCCCTTCACCTCCCCCATCCACTCCTTTCAGGGACCCAAGCAGTCATTCCAAGTCCGACAGAGGTTCACCTGCACCTCCTCCAACCTCATCTACTGCATCCGTTGCTCCAGATGCCAGCTGATCTACATCGGTGAGACCAAGCGGAGGCTGGGCGATCGTTTCGCCGAACACCTCCGCTCGGTCCGCAATAACCAACCCGACCTCCCGGTGGCTCAGCACTTCAACTCCCCCTCCCACTGCGTATCCGACCTCTCGGTCCTGGGCCTCCTCCACGGCCAGAGTGATCAACACCGCAAGTTGGAGGAACAGCACCTCATATTCCGCTTGGGGAGTCTGCATCCTCTGGGCTTAAACATTGAATTTTCTCAATTCTGTTAACCCAGACTGCCTCCCCCCCTCCCCACCTCTCCCTCAGCCCTCTGGCCCTGACATTCCTTCTCCATCTCCCCCCCCCCCCCCCCCCCTCCCCAGTCGCACTAGCTTCTCATTTTCACACCACAAACAGCTTACAATGGCCTGCTTCCTTTGTCACCAATACTTTTTTGCATATCTTTCACTCATTGTTCCTTATCTCTCCACATCACTGTTTATATCTCTCGTTTCCCTGATCCCTGACCAGTCTGAAGAAGGGTCTCGACCCGAAACGTCGCCTATCTCCTTCGCTCCTTAGATGCTGCTGCACCCGCTGAGTTTCTCCAGCTTTTTGTGTAACCCCTAAACTTTTGTCCCTTAATTCTCAAATCATGTCCTCTTGTTTGAATCTTCCCTACTCTCAATGGAAACAGCGTATCCACGTCAACTCTGTCTATCCCTCTCATGATTTTAAAGACCTCTATCAAGTCCCCCCTTAACCTTCTGCCGTCGAAAGAATAAAGACATATCTTGTTCAGTCTTTCTCTGTAACTTGGGTGCTGGAACCCAGGCAACATTCTAGTAAATCTCCTCTGTACTCTCTCTATTTTGTTGACATCTTTCCTATAATTTGGCGACCTTTGGCGATCTTTATCGATCTTCACCTTCGATCATCACCTTCTCCTTTACATCATCACCGCCTGTGTCTCGTCTACAATCTACAGTCAGCGTCTAGTATGAACATTCCCGCTCTGATCAAAGTTATGTATTATCTCACAGGTCATTTGGTCAGGTTAGTTCTATTATTATCACATGTAGCGAGCTGCAGTGGGAAGAGTTGTTTTGCATGCTACTCGCTTGGTTCAAATACCCCAGACACAAAGCAATCTATGTAAAGCCAAGTGCAACAGACCGGGTGAATGGGAAGATACGGAATTTAGAATATCGTTCATGATACAGAATATCATGCTGAATGTAGTTCTTTATTTCCACTGAACCCCGATTTGTCCGGGTATGTGGAACAATGAACAATCGGTGCTCAAGCCACATTGCATAATTCCGGTCTACCGTTCTCCTCGGTGTTGCACCTTTGGAGGACTAGAGATCTGTGCAAACATAAAACCATCATTGAGTCTGATGTAAAATTCATATTCAACCGTGACGAGGTGCATAGCTAGAAATGTTAATGATGCGATGCTTCTATTAACTATGAGTCTTGGTTTGTGAACAATTCAGTTGCAAGGGGCATTAAGATTTAGGCTTCATGTTTAGGTGTATTAATCCCATGTATACTGAGGTGCATGATGAAGCAAAGGGGGAGATACAGAATGCAGAACATAGCTCGCAGCATGACAGCGCATATGTTCCATGGATAAATCTCCAGCAAGGTGGAGGGATGTTTCGAACAATACTCTGATAATGGAAGATAATAAATTATTCCTACGTGTAGTAGTGCGCTTTCGAGCGCTTGCACTTTCTACTGGACGGGAGAAGGGGTGGAAAGGAATAATCGTGTTGGGACACGGCTTTTATTACGTTTGTTGCTGTTGCGAGGCAGCGTGGTACACGTGGAGACAACTGTGCGGGATCTTCTCTGGGTGATGGACTGTGCCGCATCTAAAATATCTCTACAACTTCTAGCCGTCTTTGGCAGAACATTTCCCAAACACTGGGCATCCTTGATAGCTACGGAGATCATATCGGGCATTATTCTGCTGCTCGGGATCTTTTGGCGTTAATGCATCTGACCTGCCCTTCACCTGTGAAGGTCCATGTTTTCCGTTTGGGGAACACTCGGATTAACGTCGTCGGCACACAGTCGCCCACTCACTTGCTGACGGAAACAATCACAGCAGTGGCGTATTCATTCAGGTTAACTGCTGAATCCCTGAATATGGACCAGTCCACTGACTCGGAGCAGTCGCGTGGGATATCATCCGTGTCCATTGACCACATGCTCACAACGTTCTTCATCGGACCCTTCTGCTTCAACCGTTGTTTGTAGGCAAGGAGCAGGAGCACAGCTGGGTGTTCAGATTTCCCAAAATATGATCGAGAGACAGAGTAATAGGGAACATTCCCTAGGGATTGCTGAGGCGCGCCTGGACGTGAGAACAAATAGAATGTAATGAAGGGACACAGTGGGACAGGCCAATGCTCAGTAATGTTGCTTGCTGCAGTTTGGCCATTTGATTCTTCATTTAGCTGGGTTGGTGGGTGTGGGTTCACGTGTTTTTCTTCTCACACATGGTAGGAGTTATTTCATAGAGCCGTCAGGAGCACACATGACCAGCAGACAGAAACAGGAAGACACAAAGCGAGACATGAATACTCACAGAGACAAGTAGAAACGTTCTCAAAATGACACGGGACCATCCCCTAATTCTACGTCGTTTTGCCTTCTCCTGATTTTCCCATTTGCGGGCGCTCTCCCCTATTTCCAAGGTAGACAAAATGCTGGAGAAACTCAGCGGGTGAGGCAGCATCTATGGAGCGAAGGAATAGGCGACGTTTCGGGTCGAGACTCTTCTTCAGACTGATGTGGGGGGGGGGGGGGGGGGCGATAGTAAGAAAGGAAGAGGCGGAGACAGTGGGCTGTGGGAGAGCTGGGAACGGGAGAAGAAGGAGCAAGGAAGCAAGGAGTACCTGGAATTGGAGGTCAATGTTCATACCGCTGCGGTGTAAACTACCCACACGTACTATGAGGTGTTGCTCCTCTAATTTGCGGTGGGACTCACTCTGGCCATGGAGGAGGCCCAGGACAGAACGTTCGATTCGTAATGGGAGGGAGAGTTGAAGTGCTGTTCCCCAAATGCCAGTCAATGACAGATGAGGTGCCGCAAGGCTCCGTGCTCCGACCCCAGTTAGTTACAATATATATTAACGATTTAGACGAGGGAATTAAATGTAACATCTCCTTGTTTGCAGATGACACAAAGCTGGGTGGCTGTGTGAGCTGCGCAGTGAATACAATGAGGCTGCAGCATGACTTGGATAGGTTGGGTGAGTGGGAAGATGCGTGGCAGATACAGTGTAATGTGGAAGAACGTGAGGCTTTCCACTTTGGTAGCAAGAACAAGAAGGGAGATTATTATCTGAATTGTGTAGGAGCAAGGAAGTGCTTCTGCAGGTGCACGGGACCATGGCGAGACCGCACCTGGCATATTGTGTGCAGCTTTGGTCTCCTAATTCGAGCAAGTGGATTATTGTTATTGTAGTGCAGCGTAGGTTCACCCGGTTAATTCCGGTAAGGCGGGACTGACATGTGAAGAAAGAATGGATAGACTGGGCTTGTGTTCACTGGAATTTTGAATCATGTGAGGGGATCTTACAGAATCGTGTAAAATTCTTTAGGAATTCGACAGCCTTGATGCAATAAAAATGTTCCAATATTGGGGTAGTCCAGATCCAAGGGCAACAGTTTAAGAATCAGGACATTTTGGACTGAGATGTAGATACACGTTTTCATCCAGAGAGTTGTGAATCTGTGTAGTTCTCTGCCCCGGAAGGCAGTGGAGGCCAATTCACTGGATGTTTTCAAGCGAGAGTTAGATTTAGCTTCTAAGGCTAACGGAATCAAGGGATTTCGGAAGCAAGCAGGAACGGGGCACTGATTTTGGATGATCAGCCATGATAATATTGAATGGCGGTGCTGGGTCCAAGGGCCGAAGGCTCTACTCCTGCACCTATTTTGTATTTTTGTATATTTCATTGATATCAACGTATTGATTGAGATGGTGCAATGTAGGATTAGTAAATTTACAAATAAGTACTCGGGCAAGTGTGGTGGTAGATTGCCAAGACGGATATGAATAATGAGGTTGGGATTTTGATCAGCTGGGAAAGTTGGCGGTGTAAGAGCGCACGGCATTTAATTTGTATATATGTGATTTAGTTTGGTTGGTCGTGTCAGCTCTTTCTCAATGATATGTTCGACCCTGCCGAGCACTGTTGAGCAGGGAGATCGAGGAGTTCACGTCATATATCTCTGAATTTGGAGTCGCGGGTCGTTAAGATGGTAATGAAGATTTTGGCGCGATGTCTTTCACCAGTTGCGGCATTAAATGCAGATGATGGGACGTTGTTGTACAGTTGACAAGACGTTTGTGATGCCGCTCTAACTTGCAGTTCACATGCTGTCCACTGGATGTCCCCATCATTCAAAAGCTGGATATTGCACAACAGCCAGGAATTATTCTCCAGGAAGAGATCAGTGTATCAAAGTCCAGGCGTCTACAACAGAACGTCCAACAGCTCGCTTCGGTTAATAAAAAAATATTTTCTTTAAATAAAATGTTCTTGTCAACGAACGTACGTGGGTTCCAAATGATACCCAAACGTGGACAGTCCTTGAAACACAATGAGGGTAACTATCTAGATAATCTCAGAGAATCTTACAGTCACATAATAACGATGCTATTTATAGTTATAGACAAATCACCAACCAAGATATTTCGGAACCAGCAGTCCACGTCACGTAAAATGTGCAAGCAATGTCGCCCAACTTGCCCACGATTGCTCCATAGCCTTCCAACCACTTCTATCCATATACTCGTTGAAATGACTCGTATACATTGTAATCGAAGCCATCTCTTCAGCTTCCTCTTGCAGCCAATTCCACCTCACCACAGATGCCTTTGTAAAAAGAGTGGCCTCTCAGTAGCTTCTGAATCTATCAACTCTGGCGTCTTCCAGCTTTAGACTCCCCAGGCTTGGAAAACCGCGTTACCGTCTACAGTTGCCTTGCCCCTGATGATGAAATATACCTCTGTAATGTCACCGATCAATCTCCCACTCTCAGGTGAAAACGTTCCAACCTGTCCACGTTCTCCTTAAATCTTAAACATTTCCGCCCCGGTCACACTTTTATGATTCTAACCTTCGCCATTTTGAATTCCATGTGTTCCTTCCAAACGCTGGTAGACCAGAACTGCGCTTGTACACAAAGTTTGGTCTCAAAAATGATTTGTATTGTTCGGGGGACCACCTGGAATAACAGTAACAACCCTTTAACGGGCCGGGTATTTCAACTCCACCATCGTGTTTAGATCGACTGGACGATGGCGGAGAGTCAAAAGCTGCAAATTCCTGTGCATGGAAGTCTCTGAAGATCTTTCCGAGACCCAGAACATTGATCCAATTATAACACCTCTACTCCCTGAAAACATTCCCGACATTCGGTATGTCGTCGAGTATTCTGTTGAACTTCCACAGGTGTACAGTAGAGGGCATGTTGTCTGGTTGCATCACCACCTGCGTCGGCAACCTGAATGCCAGGAGTGAAGGAGACTGCAACATGTGATGATCACTACCCAGTCCATCACGGGTACTGACTTCCCCACCATACAGGGATCTACAACATTCGCTGCCTCAAACATTGCATCAATGGTCGACAGAATGCAGTTTGGGCTCTAAAATGTATTCACATCAACCCCATCTCAATTATTTTACACAAGGTAAACTTAAAGGAACGGCCCAGAGTCCGAATCCGCGCACACGCTGAGATGTTGCCGTCCCCGTTGTGGATTGAGTTGAGCAGAACTTCCTTCAAGGTTGCTCATCCCCGCCCATTGTAATTCATACTGAATCAGTTTGGTGTCCGGTAACTTTACCTGGTGGGATATAACATTGTTACTGGACCTGCTAGTCAGTGATGCCGAAGATTCACCCTCCACCACTGGTCCGTTGCCCTGTGGACGTACACTCCAAGTCCGTATCTTAGTGTGTTGAGGAGATACCGCATGCAAACGGGCTATTGGCCCACCGAGCCTGCGCCGACCCGCGAACGCCGCACATTCTCACTATCCTACACTAAGCACGACCTGTAATTCTTTGGAGTGAGGGGGAAACCGCAGCGCCCGGAGATAACCCCAGGCAGCGCCTGGGAGAATGGGTGAGCTCCGTACTGACAGCACCCATAGTCAGGATCGAACCCGGGTCTCTGGCGTTGTGAGGCAGCAACTCTACGCTGCGCTACCGTGCCACCCCGCTGTTCAAAGGTGATGAAGTTGCTGCCTCTCCCACCGCCTTCGGCATCGAGTTCCATTCTACGCCACATCTTGTGTGGAAAATTGGCCTCATTTCAATGATCATCTGCATATTTTTTTATCCGTTTCGACGAAGGGTATCCCCCCCTCCCCACACACACACACACACACTATACAGAAGGACGGAGATATAAATACTGTATGCAGTGCAGAAAGTACTTCGAGTAGGTGGGGCAGTTACCGAATCTGATGCCTTATCCATAGGCACATTTTGAGTGTACGGACGTGATACAGACACACCGTATACAAGGGCGGCACAGTGACACCGCTGATATAGCGGCTACCTCACAGCGCACCAGACCGGACATTTATCCTGACCTCGGCTGCTGTCTGTGGGGAGTTTGAACATTAGCTCTGTGACGCGCGCGGGTTTCTTGCGGGTGTTCTGGTCTTCGCCCACATCCCAAAAATATGCGAGTTTACAGACTGTGTGAAGTTATTCCGATTGTCGAGCGAGTGAGCGAATGCGAATGTGATTAACATGTAGCTGGCGTAACCGGATGAACATCGATCGGCCCCGTGGAATCTGTGGGCCTGTGTCCAAGCTGTATCTGTAAACTAAACTCAACTAATAAAAGACAATGCAATAACACAATGTCAGCATCACAGGGTGGGCTCACGGGGACAGATTACCCAGGGATCCGTCACACAGGGAACGAACGCATCCGGCACATCTTACAAAATCCGTTCATTCAAATGAGACATAAATACAGCGGAGAATCTTGGTCTCTCGCCGATTCTCGAATAACTGCTGACTGATTAGTCACACATCCAACAAGAGAAAACTTGAGTATTTACAATGTAATTCCAAAATCTGCTTTTGCTTCCAACAATTGTTGGGCGTTGCCAGGACCAGAGAGTCTCGGCTACAGGGAGAGGATGAGCAGGCCGGGTCTCTATTCGTTGGAGCGCAGGAGGATGAGGGGTGATCTTATAGAGGTACACAAAATCATCATTGGAATAGATCGGGTACATGCTCATCGTCTCTTAAACCCAGATTAGGCGAATCGAGGACCAGAGGACATAAGTTTAATATGTATCATAGGGGTAACTGTGGGTGCATGCAACAATCTGCCAGAGGAGGCAGTTGAGTCTGCGAGTATCCCAACTTTTAAGAAATACTAGACCAAGTGGAAACCCGTTGGGTCTGTTCCCCAACGTGCGGTTGCAGGGGAGGGAGGGCGGGGCAGCATGTCCCTGGGGGTGGGTGAGGGGGGTAGAGAGAGGTGGGGTAAAGGAGAGGAGAGGGGAAGGTGAGAGGAGAGGGGTTATGGGGAAGAGGGGAGGGAAAATGAGGTGGAGGTGAGAGGGGGAGAAAGAGGAGTAGGTGAGAGAGTGGAGGGGGAGGGAAAGAGAGAAAGGAGAGAGGTGGGGAGGGAGAGGGGGTGAGAGGGGAGAGAGAGAGAGAAAGGAGAGGGGGAGAGGTGGGGAGGGAGAGGGGGAGAGGTGGGGAGGGAGAGGGGGAGTGGTGGGCAGGGAGAGGGGGAGTGAGGGGAAGAGGGATAGCAGGGAGTGGTGCAAGAGCGATGGGAAGGGGTGGGGGGGAGATGGGGATGACGAGGGTGGGGGAGAGACGAGGTGGGAGTGGTGAGGAGAGAGGGAGATGGAGAGGGGGTGGGGGAAGGTGTGAGAGGGTTCAGGGAGCGGAAGGGGAGAGAGGGGGGAGAGTGTGGAGGGAGGGGGAGAGGGGTAGGGGAGAGAGAGGGAAGAGTGGAGGGAGGGGGGAGTGGTAGGGGGATGGGGAAGAGTAAGTAGGGAGGGGGAAAGCGGAGAGAGGGGGAAGAGTGGGGAGGGAAGGGAGGGGGAGAGAGAGTTGGGGAGGGAGGGGGAAAGGTGGGGAATGGGGAGAGAGAAGAGGAAGTGGGGAGGGAGGGTGAGAGGTGTAGGGGAGAGTGGTGGAAGTGGGAGGGAGGGGGAAGGGGGAGTGGTGGAAGAGGGAGAGAGGAGTAGAGGAAAGGGGTTGGGGAGATAGGGAAGGAGGGGAGAGAGGTGGGGTGGGAGAAGGGTGGGGGAAGGGAGAGAGAAGTGGAAGAGTGGGGAGGGAGGAGGAGAAGGGTAGGGGAAGTGGTGCAGTGTCCCCCCCTAGTCACATGTGCGGGGGATGAGGTACAGTGTCCCCCTAGTCACATGTGTGGGGGAAGTGGTACAGTGTCCCCCTAGTCACATGTGTGGGGGATGAGGTACAGTGACCCCTAGTCACATGTGTGGGGGAAGTGGTACAGTGTCCCCCTAGTCACATGTGTGGGGGATATTAGGAGGTACAGTGTCCCCCTAGTCACATGTGTGGGGGAAGTGGTACAGTGTCCCCCCCTAGTCACATGTGTGGGGGATGAGGTACAGTGTCCCCCTAGTCACATGTGTGGGGGAAGTGGTACAGTGTCCCCCTAGTCACATGTGTGGGGGAAGTGGTACAGTGTCCCCCTAGTCACATGTGTGGGGGATGAGGTACAGTGACCCCTAGTCACATGTGTGGGGGAAGTGGTACAGTGTCCCCCTAGTCACATGTGTGGGGGATATTAGGAGGTACGGTGTCCCCCTAGTCACATGTGTGGGGGAAGTGGTACAGTGTCCCCCCCCTAGTCACATGTGTGGGGGATGAGGTACAGTGTCCCCCTAGTCACATGTGTGGGGGAAGTGGTACAGTGTCCCCCCTAGTCACATGTGTGGGGGATGAGGTACAGTGACCCCTAGTCACATGTGTGGGGGAAGTGGTACAGTGTCCCCCTAGTCACATGTGTGGGGGATATTAGGAGGTACAGTGTCCCCCTAGTCACATGTGTGGGGGAAGTGGTACAGGTCCCCCTAGTCACATGTGTGGGGGAAGTGATACAGTGTCCCCCTAGTCACATGTGTGGGGGATAGTGGTACAGTGTCCCCCTAGTCACATGTGTGGGGGATATTAGGTGGTACAGTGTCCCCCTAGTCACATGTGTGGGGGATAGTGGTACAGTGTCCCTCTAGTCACATGTGTGGGGGATATTAGGTGGTACAGTGTCCCCCTAGTCACATGTGTGGGGGAAGTGGTACAGAGTCCCCCTAGTCACATGTGTGGGGGAAGTGGTACAGAGTCCCCCTAGTCACATGTGTGGGGGATATTAGGTGGTACAGTGTCCCCCTAGTCACATGTGTGGGGGAAGTGGTACAGGTCCCCCTAGTCACATGTGTGGGGGATGAGGTACAGTGTCCCCCTAGTCACATGTGTGGGGGATGAGGTACAGTGTCCCCCTAGTCACATGTGTGGGGGAAGTGGTACAGTGTCCCCCTAGTCACATGTGTGGGGGAAGTGGTACAGTGTCCCCCTAGTCATGTGTGTGGGAAGTGGTGCAGTGTCCCCCTAGTCACATGTGTGGGGGGGTGGGTGGGGCAGCATGTCCCTGAGGGTGGGTGAGGGGGTTAGAGAGGGGTGGGGTAAGGGAAGGGGAGAGGAGAGGGGTTATGGAGACGAGGGGAGGAAAGGGAGGTGGAGGGGAGAGGAGAGGGGGAGAAACAGGGGTAGGGGAGAGGTGGAGAGAGAGTGGAGGGGGAGGGAGAGAGAGTGAAAGGAGAGGGAGAGAGGGGGTGAGAGAGGAGGGGGAGAGAGGGAAAGGAGAGGGGGCGAGGTGGGGAGGGGAAGGAGAGGAGAAGAGTGGTGAGGGGAAGAGGGGTAGCAGGGAGTGGTGCAAGAGCGATGGGAAGGGGGTGTGGGGGAGATGGGGATGAAGAGGGGGTGGGAGCGGTAAGGAGAGAGGGAGATGGAGAGGAGGAGAGGGGGGTGGGGGAAGGTGTGAGAGGGTTCAGGGAGGGGTGGGAGGGGAAGGGGAGAGAGGGGGAAGAGTGTGGAGGGAGGGGGGAGGGGGGAGAGAGAGGGAAGAGTGTGCAGGGAGGGGGAGATTGGTAGGGGGAGGGGGAAGAGGGGAGGGGGGAAAGCTCAGAGAGGGGGAAGAGTGGGGGGAGGGGGGAGAGAGGGGTGGGGAGGGAGATGGGGAAAGGTGGGGGAATGGGGGAGAGAGAAGTGGAAATGGAGAGGGAGGATGAGAGGTGTAGGGGAGAGTGGTGGAAGTGGGAGAGAGAGAGGGGGAAGGGGGAGTGGTGGAAGAGGGATAGAATAGAGAATTTTAAAAAACGGATTTTTAATGGGGTTTTTTTAAGCATTTTTAAAAAATTACTTGTCTAATGTAAAGTATAGATACGCAATGAAAACCAGAAAATGAAATAAAATTATCACTTGTCTAAAGATAACATTTGATAAACCCAGCTGTGGAAATCGGCAAAGAAAAAAGCAATCTCTTCAAAGTGGAGTCCTTTGAATAAAGTTCTTTGAATAAAGAGAGAATACTAAAAAACCGGGAATGTGTGTTAATTTGGCGGAGCAAATAACGGAGAGCTTAATAAAAAGAATTATTCGAATATAAATAAATATTGAAAACATAGTCTACGTTTACCTTTTGAAAAAAGTGTAAATCGATAATAAGATTTTCAAAACAAAAGTGTCAAATAAAAAATGAAATCCAGCGTTTAGATCGATCGTTGTCGAGAAACGAAGTCCGAATGACCGTTGGGGAAGAATGTTCTTGAAAAGGTTTCCAAGGCAACGCGAGCCGGCAATGTCCCCCCCCACTCACATGTCCACACAGGCTGCTGGGGCTGGGGCCAAGGCTGATGTAAATGAGATCCATTCCGATTGGCCATTTGTGAGGGATGGCGTACCAGGGTCCCGTTTTGACGGAGCGCGAAATCAAAGGGCGGAGACACGGCAGACGGTTGGCGGCAGTCGGCCACAGAGTTTTAATATACACTAGAACAAGTGCAGAGCTGTTGGGTCTGTTCCCCCAACGTGCGGTTGCGGGGGGAGGTGGCGTTGGAGGGGAGGGTGTGGACGGGGCTTAGGGGAGGGAGGGTGGGGGAGGGCAGGGGGTTGGGAGAGAGAGAGAGAGCGTGGTGGGGAGATCGAGAGAGCGAGCATGGGGGAGGAGAGAGAGAGAGAGAGAGAGAGAGCGTGGGGGAGGAGAGAGGGAGAGAGAGAGAGAGCGTGGTGGGGGGTAGAGAGACAGAGAGAGAGAGAGAGAGCGTGGGGGGAGAGAAAAGCGGCGTCTGACTTGGGGAAACCCACAGCTTCAATGAGCGCGCAGGGCTTCACGAGCTGCACTACCAGTCATGAGGAGCTTCAGCGCGTGAGCAATCGCTGCCTTGAGATCTGTAGAACAAAGAAGCTATAGCGGAACGGAGCAGTAGAACGTTTGTTCTGCAGAACTTTCTCGATCTTTCTGCGCCTTTAATCCGCGGCGGGGGGGCGGGGCCAGGAGGCAGGTGGGCGTGGATTGGTGGGCATGTGGGCATTGTGACGCCAGCAGCTGGGAAGCACCGTTTATATTTAAAAAAATTAGTTTTGTGACTTCAAAATCCGGGGAAATAATTGACCAAGGAGTGGATTTCTGAACTCATAAGTTAAATCCCTACGCGTTTTTTGCATCTGGTTTTCGAGGGGGGGGGGGGGCGGGGCGGCATGCAGCGTCTCACACACACTAACCACCCCCCTTGATATTATATTAATATTATTGATTTGTTCATTTTACCCCATAACTGCCCTATCCACTGACGCATAGCCCCCACCTCGCAGGCGCGTCTAGAGAGGGGGGGGGAGGTGCCGTAGAGAGTGAGGGCAGAGAGAGAATGGGGAGAGACAGACAGAAGGGCAGGAGACAGATGGAGAGGAGGGAGGGGGGGAGAAGGAGGGGAGAGAGAGAGATGGAGAGAGAGGGGAGGGGGTGGAAAGGGAGGGGTAGAGATGGGGGGAAGGGAGGTAGGGGGGAGGGGGTGGATGGGTGTGAAGGGGGAAGGGGGTTTTAGGCGAGGGAGGGTGGGGGAGGGGAGGGAGCTGGGGGAGGAAGATACGATTGTGTATAGGATCTTTGGTAGAGAGCAGAGAGGAAGGAAGGAGAGGGGAGGAGGTGAGTGGGGGGGGGGGGGGGGGGGAGCCGGGCTGCTAAATGAAGAGCGAGAGAGAGAACCGGCTTCTGACTCTGGAAACCCACAACTGGAATGAGCGCGCGGGGCTTCACGAGCTGCGCCAACTGTGATGAGAAGTTTAAGCACGTGATCCTATAGCGGAGAGGAGTAGATTCAGCATGTGAGGAGTCGCTGCCCCTAGATCTGTAGAACAAAGAAGCTATAGCGGAACAGAACTGTAGAATCTTTGTTCTGCAGAACTTTCTCGATCTTTCTGCGCATTTTAATCCACAACGGCGGGGGGGGGGGGGGGGGGGGGCTGGAGGCAGGTGGGCATTGTGACGTCAGCAGCTGGTGAGTGGCGTTTATATTTTAAAAATTGAGTTTTGTGATAAATTTTATTCAAAATCTGGGGAAATAATTGACCAAGGAGTGGATTTCTGAACTCGAAATCGAAATTCTGAAAGTTAAATCGAAATTGTAAAAATCTCTGGTTTTCCAGGAGTTACGTTACACACACACAACGTGTGGTTGGGGGGGGGGGGGGTGGCATGCGGCGACACACACACTAACTACCACCCTTGATATTATATTAATCTTATTAATTTGCTCCTTTTACCCCATAACCGCCCTATCCACTGACGCATAGCCCCCAACTCGCAGGCGCGTCTAGAGAGGGAGGGGGGGTAGTGAGTGAGAGCAGAAAGAGAATGGGGACAGAGAGAAAGGGACAGAGATAGAAGGGCAAGAGACAGAGTGAGAAGGGGTGGAGGGGAGGAGGAGAGGGAGGGTGGGTGAAGGGGGCAGGGTGGGGGAGGATAGGAGAGAGAGACGGAAGGAGAGAGAGGGGGAGAGAGAGGGGGCTGAGAGTGGGGAAGGGAGGGGGGAAGAGAGAGGAGGGCTGAGAGCGGGGAAGGGAGGGGGGGGGAGGGAGAGGGGGGGAGGGAGAGGGGGGGAAGGGAGAGGGGGGGGAAGGGAGAGGGGGGGGAAGGGGGGTGTGGAGGGGGATTGGGTTGACGTAACCCGGCCTCGCAATGCCCGCAGCAGCTGACAACAGCCTTTTAAAGTCGCTAAGGCAAGACGCGTTCGCCCAGGAGCGAGCGTTGACAGCAAAGGAGCACCAGCTTCTGACTCTCTGGAAACCCACAGCTGGAATGAACGCGCAGGGGATGGGAGGGGTGCGCAGGTGGGCAGGACTTTGCGAGCTGTGCCGGCTGTGAGGAGAAAGTTCAGCGCGTGAGGAGTTGATGCCCTGAGATCTGAAGAACAAAGAAGCTATAGCAGAATGCAGCTGTAGAATCCGGACTTTGCTCTTCACTAACCAAGTCAGAATGACGGTTGGTGAAGATTTCGACAAACAGCTGAGCGTTCAGATGCTGCGCGCATCTCACGCACCAAAGATGTTGGGGGGGGGAAAGAGGAGCGCGTGTCATCACACACAGCGGGTCCTTTGTAAGTTCGTCTGGAGTTCGGGGGGAGGGGCGTGTGTTGCCACACACACTAAGCGTGCCCGCCCCCTGAGTCACACACACTAAGCGGGGAAGGGGGAGACAAGTGGAAGAGTAGGGAGGGAGGGGGAGAGGGGTAGGGGAAAGAGGGAAGGGGGGTGGGGAAGAGAGGGAGGGATGGGGTGGGAGGAGGAGGGGGGAAGGGGTGGGGGAGGAGAGAGGGATGGGGAAGGGTGAGAGAGGTGTGGGGGAGGGATGGGGATGAGTGAGATGGGGTAGGGGAGGGAAGGAGAAGAGTGTGGAGGGAGGCGGAGAGAGGAAAGAGTGGGGTGGTAGTGAGGGAGGGGGAGGGGTAGGGGCAATCCATCTATTCCCCACTCCCTATCACCCCCAATCCTCTTTCTCTATTCCCACACACGTGATCAAGCGCTTCCACACTTTTTAAAAACGGATTTTTAATGGGGTTTTTTTAAGCATTTAAAAAAAATTACTTGTCTAATGTAAAGTATAGATACGCAATGAAAACCAGAAAATGAAATAAAATTATCACTTGTCTGAAACAGCAGATGATATAAGTGCAAGGTTTTTAAACACAATTATCTGTTCAATATGAATTAAATTGAAAATAAAGATAACATTTGATAACACGGCTGTGGAAATCGGCAAAGAAAAAAGCAATCTCTTCAAAGTGGAGTCCTTTGAATAAAGAGAGAATATTTAAAAAAACGAGAAAATGTGTGTTAATTTGGCGGAGCAAATAACGAAGAACTTAATAAAAAGAATTATTCAAATATAAATAAATATTGAAAACATCGCCTATGTTTACCTTTTGAAAACAAAAGTGTCAAATGAAAAATGAAAAAACAGCAGAAATCCAGCGTTTAGATCGATCGCTGTCGAGAAACGAAATCCGAATGACCGTTGGGGAAGAATGTTCTTGAAAAGGTTTCCAAGGCAACGCGAGCCGGCAATGTCCCCCCAGTCACATGTCAAACACAGGCGGCTGGGGCCAAGGCAGATGTAAATGAGATCCGTTCCGATTGGCCATCTGTGAGGGATGGCATTGTGACATCACACAATGGAACGTGCTGGACCATCTGGCGGGGGATGGGGAGCTGGGGCTGGGGCAGATGTAAATGAGATCTGTTCCGATTGGACATCTGTGAGCCTTGGGCATGGAATGTTTACCAACGTTCTATGGGTGAGAGCAGTTCGATTTTCGAAAAAGGGGGGGGGTTGGACGACAGATTTTATTAAAAACGGTGTAGGTAACGACGTCCAAATGTGACGGGGTGCGCCGTCGGGAAAGCGCAAGCGTAACATCTGGGCCGGTGGGAAAAACGGCGGCGTCCGGGGGTCCTGTTTCGGCGGAGCGCGACATCAAAGCTGAGACTCGGCAGACGGTTGGCGGCAGTCGGCCACACAGTTTTAATATATATATGATATATGATATATGATATGAGATATGATATGATGTGTGTGTATATATATATATATATATATATATGAAGGAAGGGTAAAAATCTATACATGTTAAAAAACAATTAAAAAAACAATTCAGTTTGAATGTGTGTTATTTCTTATTTTGCATTGTTAAGCTCACGTATGCCTATGGGGTAGAAGCTGTCTCTGAGTCTCTTCGTGCGAGTTTTGAAAGACCTGTACCGTCTGCCAGAGGGCAGCAGGTGGAACAGGTTGTGTCCAGGGTGGGAAGGGTCCTTCAGGATGTTGGCTGCCCTGCCAAGGCAGCGAGAGCTGAAGATGTCCTTCAGGGAGGGCAGTGGGCAGCCAGTGATTTTTTGGGCGGTGTTGATGACCCTTTGAAGGGTATCCTATCCGCTGCAGAGCAGCTGGCATACCATGAGGTTATACAGTACGCCAGCACACTCTCGATAGAGCAGCGGTAGAAGGACACCAGCAGCTTCTCTTCCAGGTTGTTTTTCCTGAGGATCCTCAGAAAGTAGAGTCGCTGCTGGGCCTTCTTGACTACTGTGGTGGTGTTTGTGGTCCAGGAGAGATCCTCCGCAATTTGTGTGCCCAGGAATCTGAAGTCTGAGAACCTTTCCACAGTCCCCATTGATGAATAGGGGTTGATGGGCTGCACTGTTCTTACGGAAGTCTATGATAATTTCCTTTGTTTTTGTGGTGTTTAGGATGACGTTGTTGTCTGAACACCACGCTGTCAGTCTTTGGACTTCCTCCCTGAAGGCTGTCTCATCTCCTCCTGAGATACGTCCAACCACAGTCGTGTCGTCCGCGAACTTGACGATGGTGTTGGTGGAGTGGGCGGGGGCACAATCGTGGGTGTAGAGTGTGTAGAGGAGGGGGCTCAACACACAGCCCTGTGGGGAGCTGGTGCTGAGTGTGATGGGGGTGGAGAGGTGATGGCCCAGTCTGACGGTCTGGGGGCGGTTAGACAGAAAGTCCTTGATCCAAAGGACATGGGTTGGGAAAGTCCTAAATCCATGAGTTTGGTGACCAGTCTGCTGGGGATGATGGTATTGAAGGCCGAGCTAAAGTCAATGAAGAGCATCCTCACAGAGCTCCCCTGGTGTTCGAGGTGGGTCAGTGCAGTGTGAAGAGCAGTGGCGATGGCATCCTCAGTTGACCTATTTGCTCTGTAGGCAAACTGGTGTGGGTCGAAGGTGGACGGTAGGCTGGCTTTGATGTGCTGCTGAACCAGCCTCTCGAAACACTTCATGATGACTGGTGGGTCAGGCGCTATCTGCCTGCCTACAAAGGGAATGGACGGATGTTTCAGGTTGGGATCCTTCTTCAGACTGATGGAGTAGGTTAGAGAAAGTGGAAGTGAAACAAAAGAGCAGAGAGGAGAGGGAATGGATTCTGGCAACAAACATACTCAAACCAAATGTAGATTTAGGCCAATTCCAAAACTACAGTAGGGTGAATGGCAGGATTGATAATTTGTGATGAGACTTCAAGTGTCATCAGTATTAAACTGCTTTCCCTGCAACAGCAGCCAACTAGGATTACTTTAACCAGGGAATGTAACCTGGTCCAAAACAAAGTGCTGGAGGTACTTGGCAGATCAGGCACCATCTACCCGACCACAAAGGGAATGGACAGAAGCTGTCGTTTCCTGTTGGACCCTTTCAGACTGATGGAGTCGGGCAGAGAAAGTGGGAAAGAGGTGGGAGCTGTTATGTGATTAGTGGATACAGGGGAGAGGGTGATGGGTTGTGACATTGGCTAGGGGTGACAAGGAGACAAAAGGTGCAACAGATGAGAAGAGTGAAATGTAAAGCTGGAGGGAGGGGTACGGGTGGAAGGGGATAGAGTGAAATATGAGACTGGTTTGGGAGGTGAGCGTACAGAGGGAAGGAGCAGAGTGACCAAGGTGTTGAGGGAAGTGTTCACACCCAGGGGGGGGGTGCAGAGAAAGAGGGGGTTCCCATCACCAGGGTGGGGTTGCAGGGAAAGAGGGGGTTCCCATCACCAGTGTGTGTGTGTGTGGGGGGGGGGTGCAGGGAAAGAGGGGGCTCCCATCACCAGGGTGGTGGGGGGGGGGGGTGCAGGGAAAGAGGGAGTTCCCATCACCAGTGTGCTGATTTCCTACCTCCATGCCACATTTCCCTTTTATCCCCTCCCATGTCCCATTCACCCATAAACTTCCCTCTGGCTTCATCTCCCACACCTCTACCCTGCTTATCCAACATGTTTTATCACTTTCACCTCTGGCCTTTGTTACTTATTCCATCCATCTGCCAATCACCCACCCCCACATGCTAGGCTTCGTCCCACCCCCACTTGCCACCTTCCTCCCCCCTACTCCAGTCTGTAGGTTTCCAACCCAAAATGCCATCTGTCTATTTCCCCCACAGATGCTGCCTGACCCTCAGAGTTCCTCCAGCACTTCTGCTCAACATTCCACCATCCTGAAATACAAGGAACGTGACCACAAAGCAATTAGGAAAATATATTGTTAATCTTTCTCAAAGATTTATCCCGATTGAAACCACGAGAGGGTCTACACAAGGGCCTTATCTTTATATAATCTCCCCAAAGACTAGATTAGATAAACTTAGTTATTGCAAAAAAAAACAGATCACTTTAATGATTGAAATCTCCTGACATCCTTGATCACACCCTCTATCACAAGCAGTACTTGGAACAGCAAGTTGACAAAGTCTATCTATCACAAACCATAGAAAACTGGGGACAATAGAAGATCTCCAAAGACCTTGGCACATCAACCAGAAACAAGTAGAATAAACGTAGAGGCAGAAACAGCAGCAGGCGAGAAGATTCTACATTCATCCCAAAATATCAAACACTGGATGGACAGGTCCTGGAAAAATAACGCTAGGGCCAATGTTTCAAGGTCAGTTTATCGTCACATGTACCAATTAAGGTACAGTGAAATTCAAATGTGTCTGTAGTAGTGAATCCTACAGGGTAGAAGAATACATTGACTATTTTCATAATCAAACTGGCACAGCAACATGTCAGCTATATCACAGACACCACTTCACACAAACAGTGAACTCCCTGAATGAGCTGCTCAATGCTGTAACTCTTTACTATGGGCATCAAACATGACCCTGTTGAGTTACTCCAGCACTCTGTGAAACGTCACCTATCCATGTTCTCCACAGATGCTGCCTGACCCGCTGAGTTACTCCAGCACTCGGTGCCTTTTTTTGAAAACCAGCACCTGCAGTTCCTTGATTTTCACCCCAAATCTTCCCTGGTTTCAGGGCTTTTACTAAATTTGGCATCTGGGCAATGGGTGCTTTATGGGGAAAGGAAACGGGTCACAGACCAATAAAGAACCATTTTCAGTAAAGAGCACAATTATATCTAATTTGTGGACAACGCTCCCAATGTGCAGTGAATTCACATCAATGTGTGGTCAACACTCCCACCATGTGGTGATCCGCTGCACTGCAGGCCTGTCCAATTTGTGATCAACACTCCCACCGTGTGGTGATCTGCCGCACTGCAGGCCCCGTCCAATTTGTGGTCAACACTCCCACCGTGTGGTTTAAGACAGAACTGCAGATGCTGGAAAAATCGAAGGTAGGCAAAAATGCTGGAGTAACTCAAGTCAAGTCACATTTATTTATATAGCACATTTAAAAAACAACTCTCGTTGGTCAAAGTGCTTTACATTTGTTATAAGAATAGCATAAACAAACAAACTACATACATATATACATATAGCCCTCGCTCAGAGGACGTCAAGAAAGGCTTGGGTGTAGAGATGAGTTTTTAGTCTAGACTCAGCGGGATAGGCAACATTTATGGAGAGAAGGAACAGGCGATGTAACGGGGCAAGACCCTTCTTCAGACTGATGTCGAGGTGGGGGTGGGAAAAAGAACAGAAGAGGCAGAGACATTAGGCTGTGGGAGGGCTGGGAAGGGGAGGGGAAGGAGGGAGAAAACAAGGACTACCTGAAATTGGAGAATGGGAAGATGTGGCTAATGGTGGGATCCCGTTGGAGGTGGCAAAAATGTTGGAGGATTATCTGTTGTATGTGACGGCTGGTAGGGTGGAAGGTGAGGACATGGGGGACTCTGTCCTTGTTACGAGTAGGGTGATGGGGAATAAGAGCAGAGCTGTGGGATATAGAGGAGACCCTGATAAGAGCCTCATCTATAGTAGAAGAGGGGAACCTCCATTCCCTAAAGAATGAGGACATCTTTGATGCCCTGGTTTGGAACACTTCGTCCTGGGCGCATAGGTGGCCAGTGTAGTCCAGATAGCCATGGGCGTCAGTGGGTTTGTAGTAGATGTCAGTCAGTAGTCTGTTACCTGTGATAGACAATAGACGCCAGAGTAGGCCATTCGGCCCTTCGAGCCAGCGCCGCCATTCAATGTGATCATGCCTGATCATCCCCTGTTCCTGCCTTCTCCCCATATCCCCTGACTCCACTACCTTTAAGAGCCCTATCTAGTTCTCTCTTGAAAGCATCCAGTGAACAGGCCTCCACCGCCCTCTGAGGCAGAGAATTCCACAGATTCACAACTCTCTGTGAGAAAAAGTGTTTCCTCGTCTCTGTTCTAAATGGCTTACCCCTTATTCTTAAACTATGGCCCCTGGTTCTGGACTTCCCCAACATCGGGAACATGTTTCCTGCCTCTAGCGTGTTCAAACACCTTAACAATCTTATATGTTTCAATAAGATCCCCTCTAATCCTTCTAAACTCCAGAGTATACAAGCCCAGCCGCTCCATTCTCTCAGCATATGACAGTCCCGCCATCCCGGGAATTAACATTGTAAACCTACGCTGGGCTCCCTCAATAGCAAGAATGTCCTTCCTCAAATTAGGGGACCAAAACTGCACACAATACTCCAGGTGTGGTCTCACTTGGGCCCTGTACAACTACAGAAGGACCTCTTTGCTCCTTTACTCGACTCCTCTTGTTATAAAGGCCAACATGCCATTCGCTTTCTTCACTGCCTGCTGTACCTGCATGCTTACTTTCATAGACTGATGAACAAGGACCCCCAGATCCCGCTGTACTTCCCCTTTTCCCAGCTTGACATCATTTAGATAATAATCTGCCTTCCTATTCCTGTTTTTTATACCAAAGTGGGATAACATTAGCTACCCTCCAATCCACAGGAACTGATCCTGAGTCTATAGAACATTGGAAAATTATCACCAATGCATCCACGATTTCTAGAGCCACATCCTTAAGTACCCTGGCATGCAGACCATCAGGCCCTGGGGATTTATCAGCCTTCAGTCTATCCAACACCATTTCCTGCCTAATGTAGATTTCCTTCAGTTCCTCCATCACCCAGATCCGCTGGCCACTACTATATCAGGAAGTTTATTTGTGTCACCCCTAGTGAAGACAGATCCAAAGTACTTGTTCAACTCATCTGCCATTTCCTTGTTCCCCATAAAAAATTCACCTTTTTCGGAAATCAAGGGTCCAACTTTGGTCTTAACTAATGTTTTCCTCTTCACATACCTAAAGAAGCTTTTACTATCATGCTTTATATTCTTGGCTAGCTTACCTTTGTACCTCATCTTTTCTCCCCGTATTGTCTTTTTGGTTATCTTCTGTTCTTTAAACATTACCCAATCCTCTTGCTTCCCGCTCATCTTTGCTAAGGTCGCCCCTTTCTCCCCTTGGAATCTTTCTTCCTCCTAGGAATGAACTGATCCTGCACCTTCTGTATTATTCCTAGAAACACCTGCCATTTTTGTTCCACTGTCATCCCTGCTAGTGTATCTTTCTAGTCACCTTTAGCCAGCTCCTCCCTCATGGCCCCATAGTCCCCTTTATTCAACTGCAACACTGTGACCCCCGATCTACCCTTCTCCCTCTCCAATTGTAGATTAAACCTGACCATGTTATTCTGAGCAGGTATTAAATAAACACTTTGATGATTGCAGTCCTTTGTCACAGAGCTTCTCAGTGAGATTTTTTAACTTCATTTGAGTTCCACTTATATATGATTCTGTGTTTCAAAAGCAGTCATCGAGGCCACATCCACTGGACATGCGAATGGGGGTACAGCCACATCTGCAGGCTGGACAGATATACAATTAAAAAAAGAAAATTGTGAGCTTAGATTTGACTTTAATTATTTGTCATTCACACCCTTATAAGATTAATAAATTCATCCTCCTTCCATCGTCAACCCTTTTAGAATTAATTGCCAGTCAATCTTGGCCAATTCACGTCTCATACCCTCAAAGTTACCTTTCTTTAAGTTTACAACCATTGTTTCTGAATGAACAATGTCACTCTCCATCCTAATGAAGAACCCAACCATATTGTGGTCACTCTTGCCCAAGGGGGCACGTACAACAAGACTGCTAACTACCCCTTCCTCATTACTCAAAATCCAGTCTAAAATAGCCTGCTCTCTCGTTGGTTCCTCTACATGTTGATTTAGATAACTATCCCGCATACATTCCAAAAAGTCCTCATCCTCAGCACCCCTGCCAATTTGATTCACCCAATCTATATGTAGATTGAAGTCACCCATTATAACTGCAGACCGTCCTGTTTGTACTGGTCCCACCTCCCCCAGAAGGTGGAAGTGGGACCAGTACCCAGATCCGCTGGCCACTACTATATCAGGACGTTTGTTTGTCTCCTCCTAGTGGAGACAGATCCAAAGTACTTGTTCAACTCATCTGCCATTTCCTTGTTCCCCATAATAAATTCACCTTTTTCAGTATTCAAAATTATGTCATCCCTGTTAATGTATCTTTCCAGTCACCTTTGGCCAGCTCTTACCTCATGGCCCCATAGTCCCCTTTATTCAACTGCAACACTGTGACCCCCGATCTACCCTTCTCCCTCTCCAATTGTAGATTAAACCTGACCATGTTATTCTGAGCAGGTATTAAATAAACACTTTGATGATTGCAGTCCTTTGTCACAGAACTCCTCAGTGAGATTTTTTAACTTCATTTGAGTTCCACTTATATATGATTCTGTGTTTCCCTTATAAGATTATTAAATTAATCCTCCTTCCATTCGTAATATTTATGTGTTTTAAAAATCGTCCATGATCTGACATAAAACATTTCACCAGTTTAGTTTTGCAGCTGTTGAGGGTCTGTATTATTTTTACATTTAAATCTATCCTTTTGTTTTCGGAGACAGTCAATGACATCACTTACACAGACCTCCATCCTGCTGGATCAATGTTATCTTTATTAGCTTCAGATAATGTTGATTACAGTCTTCCTCCAAGAGACACACCGGCATCTGCAGCAAGAGGGGTTACAGCATGGACCTGGGGCATAATTGATGTTCTCTTTGATGTAGATGTCATGTGTATGTTTGTTAAAGTTAATAGTTAGCACTTTGGTTTTTGTTTGAAGTTCTCACATTGTTAAGGTTAATTAAAATTTTGCGTTAAAGTCTTTTTTCAAAATATATTTGCTTATCACAATTCGTTACCTTTAATGCACAATGAAGGACATTCTTGTTTTTTCAAACTAGAATTGACGTCTGAAATGCATTATTTTTATATTAGTCCAACATATGTCATATTTAGTTTATCATATATTTAGATAATTGAAACACACACCAAATCAAATGTATTCCCATTTTAACTTCTCACTATTATTTTTATGAGTGAAAACAGACACAAGCTCTGCATTTTAAAGGAATATTTATTGTACCTCTCGATAAATCTGAAAATAAAAAACCCAGCACACTGACTGTAAAACAAAGTGTTTATACATCTCGTTAAATGTCACTGAAACAAGTACAATGAATTTAAATATTTTAATTTAAAGATGAAGAGTCATTCAATAAGATCCCTTCACCTGGAATTAAACAACATCTGCAGGATTTTAATTGTCCTGAAAAATATATGTTCTTGTCTGCAGTGGGCTCTCCTCCTGAGTGGTGGACCTCACTTTGTGCTGTGTGATGTTCGCTGCTGTTCCTCAAATAACTTTGTTCTGCCATGGCAAAATTGTACAAGGCATTGGTGAGGCCAATTCTGGAATATGGTGTACAATTCTGGTCACCAAACTATAGGAAAGATGTCAACAAAATAGAGAGAGTACAGAGGATAGGTATATGGACAGGAAAGGAATGGAGGGTTGTGGTCTGAGTTCAGGTAGATGAGACTAGGTGAGAGGAAGTGTTCGGCATGGACTAGAAGGGCCGAGATGGCCTGTTTCCGTGCTGTAATTGTTATATGGTTATATGTGATCGTTGAGGGTAAGGTGGTGAATGACGTCTACATGGAATTTAGTAAGGCAAGACCGGCTGCTGCAGATTAAGAAGCACAAGACTTGTTCGTATGGATTTAGATCTGGCTTACAGATGAAGAAAGAGGGTTGTGGTGGAAGGACAATATTCAGGCTGGAGGTCTGTGGACAGTGGAATTCTGCAGGGATCTGTGCTGGGACTTCTACTGTTTGTGATTTATATAAATGACGTGTCTGAATGTAGAGGGGTTGGTTAGTAAGTTTGAGATGACACTGTAGAGCTAATGGGACTTGATGATTCAATCCCTGTAATAAGTCGGCTCTCTTGCTATATGCAGTGGGATTGGAGTGGTGAAAGGTTGGGTAGGTATGTCATCGGGGTCATCAGGTGGGCACCCTCCTTCTTTGACGTTTCATTGATAAGCCCACAACATCTCATCTCCAGAGGGCTCAACGGTGATACCTGGTGTCCCAGTTACAACCCCCTCAATTCCATACCCTCCTGTCTTCATCCTGCAGCCCAATTGTTGTCTCTCCTTTTGATCCAAATCCAATTGCTGCTTTTTTCTGCAGAATTTGATAATGATTTGACTGCTTATTGGAGGGAGCGACCCCTCACCCCCATTTTCATTAATAGCCTGTTCATAGATGTAGCAACAAATCCCCTGCATCCCACTTTGACAGGAAAGATCTTGGTCTTCCAGCCATTCTGGGAAGCTTCAGTTGCCAGTTCAGAGTACTTGGTTTTTTTCCTCGCATAAGCCTCTTCAACACCATCTTCCCATGGAACTGTCAATTCTACAACGTATGCCAACTTGGCTGTTGTGGACCACAGGACCATGTCTAGCCGGAGTGTTGTAGCCACCATGTCTGGGGGAAACACGAGCCTTTTTTCTAAGTCCACTTCCATTTTCCAATCCCGAGCAGGCTGCAGAATGCTTGCTTCCGTTGATGTCATCTGGTGCTCTGGAGGCTGGCCTGCTGGTACAAATGTTGTGAAGTGGACATTTCCTGCTGATGTTGGTGGGGAAGCATTTGTGAATTGTTCGCCTCTGTTTCAGGATTAATGACAGCTGTTTGAGAACTTGGTTATGCTGCCAAGTGTAACCCCTTGGCCAAGGCTCATAGAGCATCCTGTTAAAATGTGCCTTAGTGATGCAGGTACTTGGCAAAGGGAGCAAGCAGGGTCTTCTCCGACCACTGCTTCAGGTTCTGGGGTGATGGTAGAACATCACAAGTGACTCTGATGACAAAACTGAGCCAAGATCCTTCCATTTGCCAGATGTCACGCCAGCTGAGTTTCCTCTTTTCCAGGCTCTCCCAGTTAGTCCATTGGCCCTGCTTGGCCATTGAGACTGCCTTGGCGTGTCGCTCTGCCTCCTCCCATCTTCTCACCTCCTCCACCACGAGCCGCCTCTTCTGCACTGATGTTGCCTTGTGCCATTGAGGAGCTTTTGGGACGAGCCCGAGCCTGGCTCACCCGTGTTGGTCTTGACCAACCACATCCTGGAAATGAAGAACAGACTTAGCACTCTGAACGGTTTCCGATGGGGTCCACTTCCTCCCCGTTGCCACACGGGGGGCCGCTGTTCGAATAACAGTATCTTCAGATTCAGTGAGGGTCATGACCAACCTTGCTTTAGTGCATTTGAACTCTTCCACAAGTCCTGTAATGGGTAATTCCAATTTGCCACTCCCGTACAGCCTGACAGCCTTTAAGCATCGTGGAAGTCCAAGCCACTGTTTCACATGTGTGCTGATCATTCTTTCCAGCTTTTCCACTTTGTTGATGGGGATTTCATACATAGTTAAAGGCCACATGATTCTTGGCAGTATGCCAAATTGCAAGCACCACAGCTTGAGTTTTCCTGGTAGCAAGGTCTTGTTGATGCGAGCTATGTGCATGATGGTATCCTTTTTCAGTTGTTCAAACTGCTCAGTGTCCTTGAGCTTTGCATCATACCATTGGCCCAAACTCTTCACTGGCATTTCTGAAACAGTTGGAACAGGTATTCCGTTAATATGAAATCTTTGGTCCTTGACTTGACCTTTTACAATGGAGATGCTTCTACACTTGCTGGGTTTAATCTTCATCCTTGGCCATGTGATGTTTTGATGAAGTTTTTCCAGAAGTCTCTTGGTGCAGGGGATAGTTGTTGTTAGTGTTGTTATATCCTCCATATAGGCTTGTATAGGTGGCAATCACTGACCACACTGTGGTCGTTTTCCTCCCACAACCCATCTTGATGCTCTGATAATGAGCTCCATTGCCATAGTGAAGGTCAATGGGGAGATGGTGGACCCCGCCATGATGCCTACTTCCAGTGGTTGCCACGCTGTGGTAAAGTCTGATGTTGGGAGACAAAATTGCAGATCCTGGACGTAGTTTTTTTACCAGATTTGTTATTATTGCCGGCACCTGAAAGAATTCAAAAGCAGTCCACAGTAGAGAATGAGGAACTGATCCATAGACCTTGGCCAGATCGAGGAACAAGACATGCAGATTCTTTCGTTCTTTCTTAGCAGTCTGGATTTGATGCCATATGATGCTGGTATGTTCAAGGCATCCCAAGAAGCCTGCTATGCCAGCCTTTTGGATTGACGTATCAATGCAATGGTTTTGTTTCAGATACTTTGTAAGTCGTTTCGCCACCACACTGAAAAAGATCTTGCCCTCTATGTTAAGAAGGTTTATTTTCCGAAACTGTTTGATGGTGGAAGAATTTTTATCTTTTGGGATCAGGACTCCCCCTGCTCTTCGCCAGGCTTTGGGGATGACTTCCTTTTCCCACACAACCCTCATGTTCCCCCAGAGGAATTTCAGAATATCTGGGGCATTCTTGTAGACACAATACGGAACACCATTAGGGCCTGGTGCAGAGGCCGTTCTTGCTTTCACTACTTCTTTTGCCTCACTCAGCTTGGGAGGGCTGGTGTCAAATTGATGTTGTGGGGGTGAGATTGGTGGGATGCCAGCAGGGACAAAAATCGGTTCATCTTTTAACTGATCAGTGTGGATGGTTCTGATGTGTCCTTCAACCTGCTTTTTTGACCCCTGCTTTGATGATAATGCTGGGGTCACGGACAGTGAGGTCGGCTGTCAAAGTATTCAGCAGGATACAGATCAGATGCAGAAATGGGTGGAAAAATGGAGGATGGACTTTAACCCGAGCATGTGTGAGGTGTTGCACATTGAGAGATCAAAATGTAAGGAGAAAATATAAAATCAATGCAATGGCCGTAACAGTGTAGATGTACAGAGGGATTTGGGTCCAAGTCCATAACACAAGTAGCCATGCAGGACAGTGACTTGGTGGACAGTCAAACAGGGAGCATAACACCAGGTGTGTGGAGGAGTGGTGTATACAACGTGACGTTGGTGTCACTGCAGCGTTTTCCAGGTAACACGGGGACTAAGATTGCTAAAGAGCAGAGAGACCATCTCAGCTCATACTATAACTCAGCACTGGGCAGTGTGCCGGGGCAGAACAAAGTCATTTGAGGGACAGCAGACAACAGGCACACCACCGCATGAGGAGAACCCACATGCAGACAAGATCAGTGAATGTCCTTGGGCGATGTTTCCGGTCGAGACCCTTCTTCCTATGGAGATAGGCGACGTTTCGGGTCGAGACGCTTCTTCCTATCTCCTTCGCTCCTCAGATGCTGCTGCACCCGCTGGGTTTCTCCAGCCTTTTGTGTACCCTCAGTGAATGTTATGTTTAGTTTAAATCCTGCTGACTTTGTTTGAATTCAGTTTATTTTCATTTTGGTGTAAATAATTTCATTGCAGATGTCTGTTCATAAAGTAGTATTTATCATGCATCTGCTGGTCTGATTAGTGTAGGTAGATCTGCAAACATAGCCCTTGAATTCATTGCATTGTCTGTTTTATTGTCAGAATGTAGGCTGGTGCTTCATCTGTCAGCTGAATGATAAGAAATACTGGAAAAATGTCTTTGTGTTTCATTTGCTAATTGACATGTACGGTAAACCCTATTGCAAACCACCGTTGTTTGCTGTGGTGCTCCATTTACAAGATGGGTAAAAATGGCCTTTATTTATTGAACAAGATGAACAAAACTGTTTCACATTCACAGTGCGGGTTGTCTTATTTTCTGATCGTCTGAGAGGTAAAATTATTTTACATTTAAAAGGCACAGCAAATGAGGAACCCGAGTCCTTTCTCACTCTCACGGATGATTGTGAGGTGTAAAATGTCAATAGATTGCATCCTCTATTTGGTGTTTCATGATGAAGGAAATAGTACATTAAAGTCATGATACTATGGAATGATATTAAAATGAAGACTTGCAGACATCAATTTTATTTTGAGAACATAGAACTCTCTTTTATTGTGTATAGAAGTAAACAAACAGTAAGAATCAAACGGATTCTTAAAAAGGTGTTTAACACTATCACCCACTACAAAATGTGGGAGTTTGCAAACAACACGAAAACAAGCTCAAACAGGGAAAAAACGGCATTAACACACAGATAAGAATCTACATCAAAGGGTAAACTTTACCACAGCCATGTCCCTGAGCCCCTCTCCCTTCATCCACAGGTGTTTCTGTTCCACGGAGACGGCCGTCTCCATATCAGATGCCAATGCAGTTAAGGCTGTTACAGCAGGCTGCAGATGTGTGAAAGTGAGTAGGTGTCTCTGGAAAAGAAGTAGGAAGTACATGTTAAAAGCTTTTTAGCCGACCATAAAAAGGTGCAGTTGGGTTATTCCAGATTTTAATTTATGAAAATGTATAATGTCTTTTAGGGCAAATCATGGACTATTCTTGCATCACATCGCTCAAGGAAGATAATTAATTTAATGACCTTATGCGGTTGTGAATTAAAATTATTTAAACTACAATTTAACACAAAATAATACGCTTTGAATTGTATACCTGTGCTGCCTGGTAATGTGGCTGTGCCCCGGTTGCAATGTGTGCTCCCTGTAGCCTCGCTGACTGCGTTTTAATTAGAGAATCATATATTAGTGGAACTCAATGCATTAAAACAATCTCACTGAGCACTTCAATGTCAAAGGACTACACTAATGGAAGCGTTCACCTGATTTTCAATATCTGATCAAAATAGGCAAAGGATGAGGCAGTGGAAATGTGGGGCACGGCACCACTGTTTCATGTGCCACTTCTTTCAATTCCTGCGCAGACAACAACACACATTAAATCATTGTGACAATCTCATATGAGAAGTAAAGGTATTGAAGCCAAGCGATAACAGAAGTACATATAATTGAAATGGCATATTTACATTCTCGTGCTAGGCGAATGCATTAGCTAAGAGAAGTTTTGTGAACGCCCACACGTTCCCTGTGGGATTGTTGGTCATCACTGAGGCCACACACTCACAGACTTTAAATACACGGTCGTGTTGCGGTGTCGTTTCCCTGCGTGCATCACTCATCACTTTTATACCTTTTACAAGGTTAGTTTGCTGAAACATAAGAACCCATGTTAAGAGCGCAATGGTGTATGGATGGATGCATTGGCAAATGAGAATTTAAATGTGCTGACTTCTAACTCTATGTACTTACAACAGTCATGTGGTCTTTAAAACCTCTCCCTTCATCATCCCCTCCAGGTGTGGTGCCGCCACTGTTGCTCTCCTGCGACATCTGCCTCCTGGAATGCTGTTGGCTGGTGGATGGGCCCGGTGAAGAGGTCCCCTCCAGAAGATCATCCACCTCCTGCTCACTGCTCTGTTGTTGATGCTGGAATCATTTTTACAATGTGTCCAGAGCCTCATGACTGTAACTATGGCGTGAGGCGACAGACAGGATGCGAGGATGATGCGCTGCCTACCAGGTGCCAGGATCCAGGATGTCACGGACAGAGTGGAGAAAATCCTCAAGGGCGAAGGTGAACAGCCAGAAGTTGTTGTGCATGTTGGCACAAACGATGTCGGAAAGAAGGGGATGAACATTCTGCAGCGTGACTTTAGAGAGCTCAGAAAAAATGCTGAAAAGCAGGACTTCTAGGGTAGTTATCTCCGGTTTGCTTCCAGTTCCTCGTGCTGGCGAGGGCAGGAACAGGGAGATACAGGACCTGAATGTGTGGCTGGGGAACCTGTGCAGGGGGCAGGGATTTAGATCCTTAGACCAGTGGGATCTGTTTTGGAGTAGGGGGGAACTGTACAAAAGCGACAGATTGCACCTTAAAAGGTGGGGGACCAGCATTCTGGCAGGCAGGTTTGCCGCTGCTACATGGGTGGTTTTGAACTGAATAAGGGGGTGGGGTGTCAAATGGGATAATCGATGACGGAGTTAAAGGGAAAGAGAGTAAAGGGATAGTTAATGACCCCAGAATTAATGGGGAATAAAGCTCACAAAGGGATAGGAGAGTATGGCCAAGTGTAATAGGGATCGATGTGAAAGGTGAGATGCGTAAGGAATGAAAAGTATTGTATTTGAATGCGCGAAGTATAAGAAGTAAAGTAGATGAGCTTGAGGCTCAGTTACAGGTTGGTAGATATGACATTGTGGGGATTACTGAGATGTGGCTGCAGGAGGATCGGGCCTGGGAACCAATATTCAGGGTTATACCTCCTATAGAAAGGACAGGCAGGTGGGCAGAGGAGCGGGGGGTAGCTCTGCTGGTGAGGGATGGAATTCAGTTCCTTGCGAGGGAAGACATACGGACTGACGAGGTAGAGTCACTGTGGATTGAGTTGAGGAATTGTAAAGGCAAGAAGACACTAATTGGTGTTATTTACAGACCCCCAAATAGTAGCCGGGATGTAGGGGGTAAATTGCAGCAGGAGTTAAAACTGGCATGTAACAAAGGTAATGCCACTGTGGTGATGGGGGATTTCAATATGCAGGTAGACTGGGAAAATCAGGTTGGTTCAGGACCCCAAGAAAGAGAGTTTGTAGAATGCCTCCGTGATGGATTCTTAGAACAGTGTGTAATGGAGCCGACCAGAGAAAAGGCAATTCTGGATTTAGTGTTGTCCAATGAACCAGATATGACAAGAGAACTCGAGGTAAAGGAACCGCTTGGAGGCCCATCCAATTTGTGGCCAACACTCCCACCGTGTGGTGATCGGACGCACTGCAGGCTCGTCCAATTTGTGGTCAACACACCCACCCTGTGGTTTAATACAGAACAGCAGATGTTGGAAAAATCTAGGGTAGACCAAAATGCTAGAGTAACTCAAGTCAAGTCACATTTATTTATATAGCACATTTAAAAAACAACTCTGGTTGGTCAAAGTACTTTACATTTGTTATAAGAATAGTATAAACAAACAAACTACATACATATATACATATAGTCCTCGCTCAGAGAACGTCAAGAAAGGCTTGGGAGTAGAGATAGAATTTTAGTCTAGACTCAGCGGGACAGGCAATATTTATGGAGAGAGGAATAGGCGACGTAACGGGGCAAGACCCTTCTTCAGACTGATGTCGAGGTGGGGGGTGGGAAAAAGAAAGGAAGAGGCAGAGACATTAGGCTGTGGGAGAGCTGGGGAGGGGATGGAGGGAGAAAACAAGGACTACCTGAAATTGGAGAATGGGAAGATGTGGCCAATGGTGGGATCCCGTTGGAGGTGGCGAAAATGTCAGAAGATTATCTGTTGTATGTGAATGCTGGTAGGGTGGAAGGTGAGGACATGGGGGATTCTGCCCTTGTTACAGAAAGGTGGATGGGGAGTAAGAGCGAGCTGTGGGATATAGCGGAGACCCTGATAAGAGCCTCATCTATAGTAGAAGAGGGGAACCTCCATTCCCTAAAGAATGAGGACATCTCCGATGCCCTGGTTTGGAACACTTCGTCCTGGGCGCAGAGGTGGCCAGTGTAGTCCAGATAGCCATGGGCGTCAGTGGGTTTGTAGTAGATGTCAGTCAGTAGTCTGTTACCAGTGATAGACAATAGATGCCAGAGTAGGCCATTTGGCCCTTCGAGCCAGCCCCGCCATTCAATGTGATCATGGCTGATTATCCCCAATCAGTGCCCCGTTCCTGCCTTCTCCCCATATACCCTGACTCCGCTATTTTTAAGAGCCCTATCTAGCTCTCTTTTGAAAGCATCCGGAGAACCGGCCTCCACCGCCCTCTGAGGCAGAGAATTCCACAGACTCACCACTCTCTGTGAGAAAAAGTGTTTCCTCGTCTCCGTTCTCAATGGCTTACCCCTTATTCTTAAACTGTGGCCCCTGGTTCTGGACTCCCCCGACATGGGGAACATGTTTCCTGCCTCTAGAGTGTCCAAACACCTTAACAATCTTATATGTTTCAATAAGATCCCCTCATCCTTCTAAACTCCAGAATGTACAAGCCCAGCCACTCCATTCTCTCAGCATATGACAGTCCCGCCATCCCGGGAATTAACATTGTAAATGTACGCTGGGTTCCCTCAATAGCAAGAATGTCCTTCCTCAGATTAGGGGATCAAAACTGCACACATTACTCCGGATGTGGTCTCACTTGGGCCCTGTACAACTGCAGAAGGACCTCTTTGCTCTTTTACTCGACTCCTCTTGTTATAAAGGCCAACATGCCATTCGCTTTCTTCACTGCCTGCTGTACCTGCATGCTTACTTTCATAGACTGATGAACAAGGACCCCCAGATCCCGTTGTACTTCCCCTTTTCCCAACTTGACGCCATTTAGATAATAATCTGCCTTCCTGTTTTTGATACCAAAGTGGATAACCTCAATTTTATCCACATTAAACTTAATCTGCCATGCATCTGCCTACTCCCCCAACCTGTCCAAGTCACCCTTCATTCTCATAGCATCCTCCTCACAGTTCACACTGCCACCCAGCTTTGTGTCTTCTGCAAATTTGCTAATGTTACTTTGAATCCCTTCATCCAAATCATTGATGTATATTGTAAATAGCTGCGGTCCCAGCACCGAGCCTTGTGGTACCCCACTAGTCACTGCCTGCCATTCTGAAAGGGAGCCGTTAATCCCTACTCTTTGTTTCCTGTCTGCCAACCAATTTTCTATCCGTGTCAGCACTCTACCCCCAATACCATGTGCCCTAATTTTGCCCACTAATCTCCTATGCAGGACCTTATCAAATGCTTTCTGAAAGTCCAGGTGCACTACATCCACTGGCTGTCCCTTGTCCATTTTCCTAGTTACATCCTCAAAAAATTCCAGAAGATTAGTCAAGCATCATTTCGCCTTCGTAAATCTATGCTGACCAATTTTCAAGAAAGCACACCAGCGCCTTTACTTCCTGAGAAGATTACGGAGCGTCGGTTTGTCAAGGAGGACTCTCTCTAACTTCTACAGGTGCACAGTAGAGAGCTTGCTGACCGGTTGCATCGTGGCTTGGTTCGGCAACTTGAGCGCCCTGGAGAGGAAAAGCCTACAAAAAGTAGTAAGCACTGCCCAGTCCATCATCGGCTCTGACCTTCCTTCCATCGAGGGGATCTATCGCAGTCCCTGCCTCAAAAAGGCTGGCAGCATCATCAAGGACCCACACCACCCTGGCCACACACTCATCTCCCTGCTACCTTCAGGTAGAGGATATAGGAGCCTGAAGACTGCAACAACCAGGTTCAGGAATAGCTACTTCCCCACAGCCATCAGGCTATTGAACCTAGCTTGGACAAAACTCTTATAACTAATAACCCATTATCTGTTATTTGAACTTTATTTGCTTATTTATTTATGTGTGTATATATTATTATGGTATATGGACACACTGATCTGTTTTGTATTAAATGCCTTCTATGTTCTGTGTGCTGATGCAAAGCAAGAATGTCATTGTCCTATCAGGGACACATGATAATAAACTCACTTGAAGTTGAACTTGACTCGGACCGATCCTGTTACTGCTATCCAATTATGCGGCTATTTCATCTTTTATAATTGACTCCAGCATCTTCCCCACCACCGATGTCAGGCTAACTGGTCTATAATTCCCTGTTTTCTCTCTCCTGCCTTTCTTAAAAAGTGTGATAACATTAGCTACCTTCCAATCCACATGAACTGATCCTGAGTCTATAGAACATTGGAAAATTATCACCAATGCAACCACGATCTCTACAGCCACTTCCTTAAGTACCCTGGGATGCAGACCATCAGGCCCTGGGGATGTATCAGCCTTCGGTCCCATCAGTCTATCCAACACCATTTCCTGCCTAATGTAGATTTCCTTTAAGTTATAAACATAGAAACATAGAAATTAGGTGCAGGAGTAGGCCATTCGGTCCTTCGAGCCTGCACAACCATTTAATAGTAAGATTAAACGAGAACTTACCAGTTTGAAGTTTGATCTTTATTTTATGAGGAGTTGCGATGAGGGATTTCGTGAAGAACCCGCCAGGCACGCATGCGCGACATTTCTTCAAAGCAGCGGTGTGGAATCACAGAACCAACAACAGAGAAATGACTTGTTATAGTAAGATTGAAGAGACTCTATATACCAGTTGATCTTATGGTAGAGGGTTGGGAGCGGAGGGCACGAAATCCCTCATCGCAACTCCTCATAAAATAAAGATCAAACTTCAAACTGGTAAGTTCTCGTTTAATCTTACTATTTCATTTCGGAGTCACGTGAGTGACTTCGTGAAGACTTCAAAGCTCTGTGATTACACGCCCTGGACCACGTCCATGCTCACACACTGCCGTAATACTGATGGAGGAAGTATGTTAACGTATTTCAGACTTGGACAAGCTGAAAAATAATAACATTATAGTTAGTACAACAATAAACCCCTGAACTCGGGGACAAACGTTTAGGGACAGCACTTAACGTGCGTAACGTTGCGGGAAAAAACGGCCACAGGTTTGTTATGAAACCACTGAAATGTAGTTTCATTGGCCCAGCCCGCTATCGTGAGGACATGCTCCATGAACACCTCCATGGTCCTTGTTCCTGATGTGGATGCGGCCTTGGTAGAATGACATTTCATATGTTTAGTGTCTTACATGCTGCATCGAATACCACCTTAAGCCATCTGGAGATAGTCTGCACCGTTACCCTGTGACGTGGGTTTCCATGGCTGACAACAGATCCGCCTCCATATTCCTGATGGCCATTTCCAGACCTGTAGTCGCAGGTCTGTATAGTTTAAGTAACTCTTTCATAAAGAAGTTACTTTTTTATGGGTTGATCATTCTATCCAGGTTTAATTCCTGTAGAGTCTGGACCCGTTGTGCTGTATTCAGTGCTGTTGCCATCACCACTTTTAAAGGTGAGTAAGTCCAGTGGTACCTCCGTCATAAGCGACCACCTCCTGAGTAGGGTCAACACCACCCTAATCTCTCAGATATTATATCATGGTCGGGAAGGGATGGATAGAACATATCCCTCATAGTTTGGATACCAGCTGGTGAGATCCCACTCCAATGTTGAGCTAGGATGACAGTGCACTATAGGCACTGTAAGCAGCACTGTAACTGAGGGCTCATCATAATGAAGACCAGTGAGCATGCCAGCACATTGGAGATCGTAGCAGATATGTAGGTCGTCTTGGTCCGACTACAAAAACCTCTCATATCCTGTGTAGGTGAGGTAGTGCTTCCCAGTGGACTTTCTCTGCACGATCTATATGACGTCCATGGTCCTGTATGTTCCAGACCTGGGTACGTTTTCTGCAACACCTGTCCGATGAGGCAGAATGGGGAAAGCATCGAAATCCATTTCCCCCAATGTAGCGAGAACTCGTCCATCGCCACACTTGGAGACCACATTCTGCAGTTTCTCCTGGGTTTTCTCAGGTACTACAGGTTCCTCCAGAACTGGAGGACATCTGTACAGCTGCAGAGACTGTGCTCTAGGATACGCTCCATCCGAGCCATGCGACCACTGCCGCATCTGCGGACAATAAGCCGACTTCCTCAGGTTCTGGAGAATCTCTGAGGCTTCTGTCATTGCCCCACACCTCGTCGAGGTGATGACAAGGGTGCAAGACAGGATGTCGCTGCCTGCCGCTCCTGCGTGGCTAAGCGACTCCCGCGCGGACCTGCCGCTTACTCCGCCGTCTTCCGGATGGAGGCGGCCCGCTGGTCTAAAAAGACATGATAGCGGTGATGAGTCGGTCCCGGCCGCTGAAGCGTGGTACCCCGACGTCCGCGCGGGCTTGCCGCCTATCCTCCAAAGGCGACGTTCGGTCACGTCCTCCACTACAAGGGGGTGTGGTGACCGAGATGAGACTACACCGACCTGCAACCAGGCAGGCTCCCTCGGTGCTGAGTCTGTGTCCTCCCTTGGGACAAAGCGTCGTTCGGTCACGTCCTGCTGCTAAAGGGGGTGCGTGACCGAGATAAGACTACACCGACCTGCAACCAGGCAGGCTCCCTCGGTGCTGAGTCGGTGTCCTCCTTTGGGACAAAGCGTCGTTCGGTCACGTCCTGCCGCTAAAGGGGGTGCGGTGACCAAGATGAGACTACTCCGACCTGCAACCAGGTAGGCTCCCTCGGTGCTGAGTCTGTGCCGGCCGCACATGTGGTCCTCCAGACCCAGGCCTCAATCCTTCACCGGTCCACGATCTGGTGGCCTGCTCCGGTGGAAGTCGACCCCGGCTCTATGGCGGGTTTACCGACTGCTGTGCGATACTTCCCCTGGTCCTCTCTCTGGTGACCTGCATATTTGGGGAGAGAGAACGTGCCAAGAATATAACACGTTACGCACCTTTGCTCCACTGTCGCTATGGTTAAGTGACAGAGGTAGGGAGTCAGGGTCTTACCTACCCTGCTCCTGTGCGGTTACCACTTATGGCACCATGATCAGTTGTGGTGGAGAATCGGGTCCTGACTGCGCAGGGCTCCCCTGATTTCCGCGTTTTTATCCCGACCCGCAGAGCGGGTGCTGCCGACGTAGCGGGCAGCTCCAGGAATGGTGGGCATTGACTCACATCTGGAGGCGCCGGTATGTAGGTCCTTGCTGGCCTTCCGGTTTGACCCCGTGGCCTGGAATATGGAATTTTCCTGGCCGTTTGTCTGGTCAAGGTGTGCGACCTCATAATACCCACTGTCTTGGCATGGTCGTCTAAATCCTTGACCTGCTTCAGAAGGTCTTCCCTGAATAGTTGTCTGGGTGGTGGTGTTGGAGATGCTCTGCATAGCCCCGCAAATTTGGGATTTAGCGTGAGCTTGATGGCACTTTTTTTTCCTTTTTTTTTTTTTTTTTCGAAATGCATTATTTCGTATAGCGTGTTACATAATAATTCAAGAGCATCCTCCTGTACGGTGTTTCAAGTCCATCCCGTCCACCGACCTCGCAAAAGCAGTAATCCCAGATGTGAGCAGTTTTAGGATTTTCTGTAATTTTTACTTCCTGTGCTCTTATGCCCGGGCTTATATTGCTCCAAATAGGCATGTTTACAATAGGTACATTGAGTGAGTTCCAATTACTCAATGCCTTGTATCCATTCATGGCCTCCGCAAGGACCTGATCCTGTATGGTGGTTGGTGAGGAAATCAATGGTAGCGGCCAGTTTAGTTTTGAGAGGTTGTCCCGATGATTCGGGTAACGCAAACTTGGCTGCCACGTCCAAAAGTTCTTCCTGAGGAACCTCAGGTGCCACTGGTTCGTGTACCAAGATATCCTCTTCTCCTGGCTGCCTCATGCTACCAATTGACGATGGGGATATATCCAAAAGTCCCCGGAACTGGACATTTCCTGCCGTTGATTTTGCTGCAGGATCCGTTCCATCATCCTCTCCATCCGTTCAATGTGCCCTTCATGGTGCGTAAATGGGAGGTCAGAGCCCTCATGCCCGAAGGAACTCCTGAGGCTCCTATCATCGGCCCGTACCTCATCGAGGTAATCTCGGTGCCGTGACGAAAAGTCGCTGCCAGCCGCCTCAGCGAAGCTGTACGACTCCCGCGCGGATCTGCTCATTCGCCTCCTTGGATGAGCTAGGCCCGACTGCCTCAAAGGGCATATGCGGTGTGAAGTCGGCAACTGACGCCTGCGGCGTGGTGACCCGACATCCGCGCAGGCTTGCCACCTGTCCTACTCCTGGACTCAGGCGGCGTACGGTCCCGTCCTGCCGCTTTTGGGGGATGCAGTGACCGTGGCGAGACTCCACCTGTATGACTCCACCTGGTCCAACTAGGTGGTGAGTCTACACTGGCCCTCCCTGGTCTGCCAGTGAACTCGGGTCTCGGTAAACCACCAGTCCGCAATCTAGCGGTCTCTGGTGAAATTCCTGCCCTAAAAGGGCTTTGTTATTGAGCTCTATCCCTGGCTCTTTCACGAGGGCTCGGGGAGAAGGGTCGTGCAACAGCATGTGAAACCCGTTTGCTCATATCAGCCAACGATTCTCTCCCTGTTGGAGATAGTGAAAAATGGAGTCAGGGTCTACCTGCTCCGGCGCCGTACCGACTTCCTGCTCTGCGGGTACCCCGCTTGTGCACAGCTGTGTCGGTAGGTCGGGTCCTGTAGTCACAGGGCTCCCCGACTTTTGCGCCTTTTTCCCGGCCCGTCTAGCGGGTGCTGTCGTTGTAGAGAGCTCCGGAATAATGGCCGACGACTCCTTTCAGAAGTCCTGCGGCCTGTACTCCTCATTATCCATGTCCCTGTTGGAGAAACACAATTCAAAACAGAAGGGACAACCAGCTCAAGGTTGCCTGTACTTACCTGAGTGGCCCTTATGAAGGGCTGGCGGTGAGCTGGCGTTCTGCCATTGCTGCGCAATGGTGAGCGTTGAGCCCGGACCCCGCAGGGTCAACGAGCTGCCCCATTGTAAAAATAAGTTGGGCTTAGAACAACATGATAATGGCTGCAACTCCATTACCTCTTAATTACAGTACTGGGATAATACAGGCTGTAGAGTTGAGTTGGGGCTAACCCCTTACTCTGAGTAAATGCCGACAGCCCACAGTATCGTGCGGGCTGCGGTGTAAGTCGGGCTGCATTTCTGCCATTGCGAACCGCGAATGGCGAGCCTGCAAGCCCCTAGTTCAATATAAATGCCGACAGCCCGCAGTATCCTTGCGGGCTGCGGTGTAAAATCGGGCTGTGCTCTGCCGTTGCTTGCTGCACACGGCGAGTCTGCAAGCCCATATTACAATATAAATGCCGACAGCCCGCAGTATCCTTGCGGGCTGCGGTGTAAAATCGGCTTATGCTCTGCCGTTGCTTATTGCACACGGCGAGTCTGCAAGCCCATACTTACTTATAAATGCCGCCAGCCCGCGGTCTGCGGGCTGCGGCGTAGAGTCGGCTGCCTCTACCGTCCTCCGCCGGCGAGTGTGAACCCGGACCCACCTGGGTCAACGGGCTCTCCCGACTCCATGCGTTAGAGCCGCCGCTGACTGCCCGCATTCCGCGGTCCGTAGTCGGTGTTGAAGCGGCCTGGAGCACTCTGGAAACAGAGTCTCTGTAAAGAAAAAACGGACGGCGGGTTAGTTTTCCACTTACCTGCAGGTCCCAGCAGTGGAGGAGCAACGCTCCACCCTGCCCGTCGCTCGCACGCGCGTCGACGATATGTCGCGCATGCGTGCCTGGCGGGTTCTTCACGAAGTCACTCACGTGACTCCGAAATGAAATATGACCATGGCTGATCATCCAACTCAGTATCCCGTACCTGCCTTCTCTCCATACCCTCTGATCCCCTTAGCCACAAGGGCCCCATCTAACTCCCTCTTAAATATAGCCAATGAACTGGCCACAACTACCCTCTGTGGCAGAGAGTTCCAGAGACTCACAACTCTCTGTGTGAAAAAAGTCTTTCTCATTTCGGTCTTAAAGGATTTCCCCCTTATCCTTAAGCTGTGACCCCTTGTCCTGGACTTCCCCAACATCGGGAACAATCCTGCATCTAGCCTGTCCAATCCCTTAAGAATTTTGTAAGTTTCTATAAGATCCCCTCTCAATCGCCTAGATTCTAGAGAGTATAAACCGAGTCTATCCAATCTTTCTTCAAAAGACAGTCCTGACATCCCAGGAATCAGTCTGGTGAACCTTATCTGCACTACCTCTATGGCAATAATGTCCTTCTTCAGATTTGGAGACCAAAACTCTACACAATACTCCAGGTGTGGTCTCACCAAGGCCCTGTACAACAGAAGTAGAACCTCCCTGCTCCTATACTCAAATCCTTTTGCTATGAAAGCTAACATATCATTTGCATTCTTCACTGCCTGCTGCACCTGCATGCCTACTTTCAATGACTGGTGTACCATGACACCCAGGTCTCCTTGCATCTCCCCTTTTTCTAATCTGCCACCATTCAGATAATAGTCTACCCTCCCGTTTTTGCCAGCAAAGTGGATAACCTCACATTTATCCACATTATACTGCATCTGCCATGCATCTGCCCATTCACTCAGCCTATCCAAATAACCTTGCATCCTCCTCACAGCTAACACTGCCAACCAGCTTAGTGTCATCCGCAAACTTGGAGATATTGCCTTCAATTCCCTCATCCAGATAATTAATATATGCTGTAAATAGCTGGGGTCCCAGCACTGAGCCTTGCGGTACCTCACTAGTCACTGCCTGCCATTGTGAAAACGACCCGTTTACTCCTACTCTTTGCTTCCTGTTTGCCAGCCAGTTCTCTATCCACATCAATACTGAACCCCCAATACCATGTGCTTTGTATACTAATCTCTTATGTGGGACCTTGTCGAAAGCCTTCTGGAAGTCCAGATACACCACATCCACTGGTTCTCCCTTATCTACGCTACTAGTTACAACCTCGAAAAATTCCACAAGATTCGTCAGACATGATTTGCCTTTTGTAAATCCATGCTGACTTTGTCCAATGATTTCACCACTTTCCAAATGTGCTGCTATCCCATCTTTAATAACTGACTCGAGCAGTTTCCCCACTACCGATGTTAGACTAACTGGTCTGTAATTCCCCGTTTTCTCTCTCCCTCCCTTCTTAAAAAGAGGGGTTATGTTTGCTACCCGCCAATCCTCAGGAACTACTCCAGAATCTAAATAGTTTTGAAAGATTATCACTAATGCATCCACTATTTCCGGAGCTACTTCGTTAAGTACTCTGGGATGCAGCCTATCTGGCCCTGGGGATTTATCGACCATTAATCCATTCAATTTACCCAACACCACTTCCCGACTAACCTGGATTTCACTCAATTCCTCCTTTGACCCATGGTCCCCTGCTATTTCCGGCAGATTATTTATATCTTCCTTGGTGAAGATGGAACCAAAGTAATTATTCAATTGGTCCGCTATATCCTTGTTCCCCATGATCAACTCATAGAGGTGCCTACTAGAGGAGGGGCAGTGCTGGACCTCCTGTTAGGAAATGAGACGGGACAGGTGGCGGAGGTATGCGTAGGGGAGCACCGGGTCCAGTGATCACAATACCATTAGTTTCAATATAATTATGGAGAAGTACAGAACTGGGCCTAGGGTTGAGATTTTTGATTGGAGAAAGGCTAACTTTAACGAGATGCGAGATGATTTAAAAGGAGTGAACTGGGACATTTTGTTTTATGGGAAAGATGTAGAGGAGAAATGGAGGACATTTAAAGGGGAAATTTTAAGAGTACAGAATCTTTATGTTCCTGTTCGGTTGAAAGGAACCAGTAAAAATTGGAAAGAGCCCTGGTTTTCAAGGGAAATTGGACATCTTGTTCGGAAAAAGAGGGAGATCTACAATAATTATAAGCAGCATGAAGTAAATGAGGTGCTTGAGGAGTATAAGGAATGTAAAAAGAATCTTAAGAAAGAAATTAGAAAAGCTAAAAGAAGATATGAGGTTGCTTTGGCAAGTAAGGTGAAAGTAAATCCAAAGGGTTTCTACAGCTATATTAATAGCAAAAGGATAACAAGGGATAAAATTGGTCCATTGGAGAGTCCGAGTGGACAGCTATCTGCAGAGCCAAAAGAGATGGGGGAGATATTGAACAATTTCTTTTCTTCGGTATTCACCAAGGAGAAGGATATTGAATTATGTGAGGTAAGGGAAACTAGTAGAGTAGCTATGGATACTATGAGTTTCAAAGTAAAAGAAGTACTGGCACTTTTGAAAAATATAAAAGTGGATAGGTCTCCAGGTCCTGACAGGATATTCCCTAGGACATTGAGGGAAGTTAGTGTAGAAATAGCCGGGGCTATGACAGAAATATTTCAAATGTCATTAGAAACGGGAATAGTCCCCGAGGATTGGCGTACTGCGCATGTTGTTCCATTGTTTAAAAAGGGTTCTAAAAGTAAACCTAGCAATTATAGACCGGTTAGTTTGACTTCAGTGGTGGGCAAATTAATGGAAAAGATACTTAGAGATAATATATATAAGTATCTGGATAAAGAGGGTCTAATTAGGAACAGTCAACATGGATTTATGCCTGGAAGGTCATGTTTGACTAATCTTCTTGAATTTTTTGAAGAGGTTACTAGGGAAATTGACGAGGGTAAAGCAGTGGATGTTATCTATATGGCCTTCAGTAAGGCCTTTGACAAGGTTCCTCATGGAAGGTTGGTTAAGAAGGTTCAACTGTTGGGTATAAATGCAGGAATAGCAAGATGGATTCAACAGTGGCTGAATGGGAGAAGCCAGAGGGTAATGGTGGATGGCTGTTTGTCGGGTTGGAGGCAGGTGACTAGTGGGGTGCCTCAGGGATCTGTGTTGGGTCCTTTGTTGTTTGTCATGTACATCAATGATCTGGATGAAGGGGTGGTAAATTGGATTAGTAAGTATGCAGATGATACCAAGATAGGGGGTGTTGTGGATAATGAAGAGGATTTCCAAAGTCTACAGAGTAATTTAGGCCAGTTGGAAAAATGGGCTGAAAGATGGCTGATGGAGTTTAATGCTGATAAATGTGAGGTGCTACACCTTGGCAGGACAAATCAAAATAGGACGTACATGGTAAACGGTAGGGAATTGAAGAATACAGTTGAACAGAGGGATCTGGGAATAACCGTGCATAGTTCCTTGAAGGTGGAATCTCATATAGATAGGGTGGTAAATAAAGCTTTTGGTATGCTAGCCTTTATAAATCAGAGCATTGAGTATAGAAGCTGGGATGTAATGTTAAAATTGTACAAGGCGTTGGTGAGACCAAATCTGGAGTATGGTGTACAATTTTGGTCACCCAATTATAGGAAGGATGTCAACAAAATAGAGAGGGTACAGAGGAGATTTACTAGAATGTTGCCTGGGTTTCAACAGCTAAGTTACAGAGATAGGTTAAATAAGTTAGGTCTTTATTCTCTGGAGCGCAGAAGGTTAAGGGGGGACTTGATAGAGGTCTTTAAAATGATGAGAGGGATAGACAGAGTTAATGTGGACAAGCTTTTCCCTTTGAGAATAGGGAGGATTCAAACACGAGGACATGACTTTAGAATTAAGGGACAGAGGTTTAGGGGTAACATGAGGGGGAACTTCTTTACTCAGAGAGTGGTAGCGGTGTGGAATGAGCTTCCAGTGGAAGTGTTGGCGGCAGGTTCGTTGGTATCATTTAAAAATAAATTGGATAGGCATATGGATGAGAAGGGTATGGAGGGTTATGGTATGAGTGCAGGCAGGTGGGACTAAGGGAAAAACGTTGTTCGGCACGGACTTGAAGGGCCGAGATGGCCTGTTTCCGTGCTGTAATTGTTATATGGTTATATGGTTATAACTCACCTGTTTCTGACTGCAAGGTACCTACATTTGTTATAACTAATCTTTTTCTCTTCACATATCTATAAAAACGTTTGCAGTCAGTTTTTATGTTCCCTGCCAGTTTTCTTTCATAATCTATTTTACCTTTCCTAATTAAGCCCTTTGTCCTCCTCTGCTGGTCTCTGAATTTCTCCCAGTCCTCTGGTATGCTGCTTTTTCTGGCTACTTTGTATGCATCATCCTTTGCTTTGACACTATCCCTGATTTCCCTTGTTATCCACGGATGCACTACCTTCCCTGATTTATTCTTCTGCCAAACTGGGATGAACAATTTTTGTAGTTCATCCATGCAGTCTTTAAATGTCTTCCACTGCATATCCATCGTCAACCCTTTTAGAATTAATTGTCAGTCAATCTTGGCCAATTCACGTCTCATACCCTCAAAGTTACCTTTCTTTAAGTTCAGAACCATTGTTTCTGAATTAACAATGTCACTCTCCATCCTAATGAAGAACCCAACCATATTATGGTCACTCTTGCCCAAGGGGGCACGTACAACAAGACTGCTAACTAACCCTTCCTCATTACTCAAAATCCAGTCTAAAATAGCCTGCTCTCTCGTTGGTTCCTCTACATGTTGAGTTAGATAACTACCTCGCATACATTGCAAAAAGTCCTCTTCCTCAGCACCCCTGCCAATTTGATTCACCCAATCAATATGTAGATTGAAGTCACCCATTATAACTGCAGACCGTCCTGTTTGTACTGGTCCCACCTCCCCCAGAAGGTGGAAGTGGGACCAGTACCCAGATCCGCTGGCCACTACTATATCAGGAAGTTTGTTTGTGTCCTCCTTAGTGGAGACAGATCCAAAGTACTTGTTCAACTCATCTGCCATTTCCTTGTTCCCCATAATAAATTCACCTTTTGCAGTATTCAAAAGTATGTCATCCCTGCTAATGTATCTTTCCAGTCACCTTTGGCCAGCTCCTACCTCATGGCCCCATAGTCCCCTTTATTCAACTGCAACACTGTGACCCCCAATCTACCCTTCTCCCTCTCCAATTGTAGATTAAACCTGACCATGTTATTCTGAGCAGGTATTAAATAAACACTTTGATGATTGCAGTTCTTTGTCACAGAACTCCTCAGTGAGATTTTTTAACTTCATTTGAGTTCCACTTATATATGATTCTGTGTTTCAAAAGCAGTCATCGAGGCCACATCCACTGGACATGCGAATGGGGGTACAGCCACATCTGCAGGCTGGACAGATATACAATTTAAAAAAGAAAATTGTGAGCTTAGATTTGACTTTAATTATTTGTCATTCACACCCTTATAAGATTATTAAATTCATCCTCCTTCCATTCGTGATATTTATGTGTTTTAAAAATCGTCCATGATCTGACATAAAACATTTCACCAGTTTAGTTTTGCAGCTGTTGAGGGTCTGTATTATTTTTACATTTAAATCTATCCTTTTGTTTTCGGAGACAGTCAATGACATCACTTACACAGACCTCCATCCTGCTGGATCAATGTTATCTTTATTAGCTTCAGATTATGTTGATTACAGTCTTCCTCCAAGAGACACACCGGCATCTGCAGCAAGAGGGGGTTACAGCATGGACCTGGGGCATAATTGATGTTCTCTTTGATGTAGATGTCATGTGTATGTTTGTTAAAGTTAATAGTTAGCGCTTTGGTTTTTGTTTGAAGTTCTCACATTGTCAAGGTTAATAAAAAAAATGTGTTAAAGTCTTTTTTCAAAATATATTTGCTTATCACAATTCGTCACCTTTAATGCACAATGAAGGACATTCTTGTTTTTTCAAACTAGAATTGACGTCTGAAATCCATTATTTTTATATTAGTCCAACATGTCATCACTTAAATGTCATATTTAGTTTATCATATATTTAGATAATTGAAACACGCACCAAATCAAATGTATTCCCATTTTAACTTCTCACTATTATTTTTATGAATGAAAACAGACACAAGCTCTGCATTTTAAAGGAATATTTATTGTACCTCTGGATAAATCTGAAAATAAAAAAAACAGCACATTGACTGTAAAACAAAGTGTTTATACATCTCGTTAAATGTCACTGAAACAAGCGCACTGAATTTAAACATTTTTAATGTAAAGATGAAGAGACATTCAATAAGATCCCTTCACCTGGAATTAAACAAAATCTGCAGGATTTTAATTGTCCTGAAAAATATACGTTCTTGTCTGCAGTGGGCTCTCCTCCTGAGTGGTGGACCTCACTTTGTGCTGTGTGATGTTCGCTGCTGTTCCTCAAATAACTTTGTTCTGCCATGGCAAAATTGTACAAGGCATTGGTGAGGCCAATTCTGGAATATGGTGTACAATTCTGGTCACCAAATTATAGGAAAGATGTCAACAAAATAGAGAGAGTACAGAGGATAGGTATATGGACAGGAAAGGAATGGAGAGTTGTGGTCTGAGTGCAGGTAGATGAGACTAGGTGAGAGGAAGTGTTCGGCATGGACTAGAAGGGTCGAGATGGCCTGTTTCCGTGCTGTAATTGTTATATGGTTATATGTGATCATTGAGGGTAAGGTGGTGAATGACGTCTACATGGAATTTAGTAAGGCAAGACTGGCTGCTGCAGATTAAGAAGCACAAGACTTGTTTGTATGGATTTAGAACTGGCTTACAGATGAAGAAAGAGGGTTGTAGGGGAAGGACAATATTCAGGCTGGAGGTCTGTGGACAGTGGAATTCTGCAGGGATCTGTGCTGGGACTTCTACTGTTTGTGATTTATATAAATGACGTGTCTGAATGTAGAGGGGTTGGTTAGTAAGTTTGAGATGACACTGTAGAGCTAATGGGACTTGATGTTTCAATCCCTGTAATAAGTCAGCACTCTTGCTATTTGCAGTGGGATTGGAGTGGTGAAAGGTCGGGTAGGTATGTCATCGGGGTCATCAGGTGGGCACCCTCCTTCTTTGACGTTTCATTGATAAGCCCACAACATCTCATCTCCAGAGGGCTCAACGGTGATACCTGGTGTCCCAGTTACAACCCCCTCAATTCCATACCCTCCTGTCTTCATCCTGCAGCCCAATTGCTGTCTCTCCTTTTGATCCAAATCCAATTGCTGCTTTTTTCTGCAGAATTTTATAATGATTTGATTGCTTGATGGAGGGAGCGACCCCTCACCCCCTTTTTCATTAATAGCCTGTTCATAGATGTAGCAACAAATCCCCTGCATCCCACTTCGACAGGGAAAATCTTGGTCTTCCAGCCATTCTGGGAAGCTTCAGTTGCCAGTTCAGAGTACTTGGTCTTTTTCCTCTCATAAGCTTCTACGACACCATCTTCCCATGTAACTGTTAATTCCACAATATATGCCAACTTGGCTGTTGTGGACCACAGGACCATGTCTGGCCGGAGTGTTGTAGCCACCATGTCTGGGGGAAACACGAGCCTTTTTTCTAAGTCCACTTCCATTTTCCAATCCCGAGCAGGCTGCAGAATGCTTGCATCCGTTGATGTTATCTGGTGCTCTGGAGGTTGGCCTGCTGGTACAAATATTGTGAAGTGGACATTTCCTGCCGAACTTGGTTATGCCGCCAAGTGTAACGCCCTTGGCCGAGGCTCATAGTGCATCCTGTTAAAATGTGCCTTAGTGATGCAGGTACTTGGCAAAGGGAGCAAGCAGGGTCTTCTCCGAACCACTGCTTCAGGTTCTGGGGTGATGGTAGAACATAAGTGGCTCTGATGACAAAACAGAGCCGAGATCCTTCCATTTGCCAGATGTTACGCCAGCTGAGTTTCCTCTTTTCCAGGCTCTCCCAGTTAGTCCATTGGCCTTGTTTGGCCATTGAGACGGCCTTGGCGTGTCGCTCTGCCTCCTCCCGTCTTCTCACCTCCTCCACCACGAGCCGCCTCTTCTGCACTGCTGTTGCCTTGTGCCATTGAGGAGCTTTTGGGACGAGCCCAAGCCCGGCTCTCCCATGTTGGTCTTGGCCAACCACATCCCGGAAATGAAGAGCAGACTTAGCACTCTGAACGGCTTCAGATGGGGTCCACTTCCTCCCCGTTGCCACACGGGGGGCCATTGTTCTAATAACAGTATCTTCAGATTCAGTGAGGGTCATGACCAACCTTGCTTTAGTGCATTTGAACTCCTCCACAAGTCCTGCAATGGGTAATTCCAATTTGCCACTCCCGTACAGTCCGACAGCAGTTAAGCATCGTGGAAGTCCAAACCACTGTTTCACATGTGTGCTGATCATTCTTTCCAGCTTTTCCACGTTGTTGATGGGGATTTCATACATATTTAAAGGCCACATGATTCTTGGTAGTATGCCAAATTGGAAGCACCACAGCTTGAGTTTTCCTGGTAGCAAGGTCTTGTTGATGCGAGCTATGTGCATGATGGTATCCTTTTTCAGTTGTTCAAACTGCTCGGTGTCCTTGAGCTTTGCATCATACCATCGGCCCAAACTCTTCACTGGCATTTCTGAAACAGTTGGAACAGGTATTCCGTTAATATGAAATCTTTGATCCTTGACTTGACCTTTGACAATGGAGATGCTTCTACACTTGCTGGGTTTAATCTTCATCCTTGGCCATGTGATGTTTTGATGAAGTTTTTCCAGAAGTCTCTTGGTGCAGGGGATAGTTGTTGTTAGTGTTGTTATATCCTCCATATAGGTTCGTACAGGTGGCAATCGCTGACCACACTGTAGCCGTTTTCCTCCCACAACCCATTTTGATGCTCTGATAATGAGCTCCATTGCCATAGTGAAGGTCAATGGGGAGATGGTGCACCCCGCCATGATGCCTACTTCCAGTGGTTGCCACGCTGTGGTAAAGTCTGATGTTGCGAGACAAAATTGCAGATCCTGGACGTAGTTTTTTACCAGATTTGTTATTAATGTCGGCACCTGAAAGAATTCAAAAGCAGTCCACAGTAGCGAATGAGGAACTGATCCATTGGCGTTGGCCAGATCGAGGAACAAGACATGCAGATTCTTTCGTTCTTTCTTAGCAGTCTGGATTTAATGCCATATGATGCTGGTATGTTCAAGGCATCCCAAGAAGCCTGCTATGCCAGCCTTTTGGATTGACGTATCAATGCAATGGTTTTGTTTCAGATACTTTGTAAGTCTTTTAGCCACCACACTGAAAAAGATCTTGCCCTCTATGTTAAGAAGGTTTATTTGCCGAAACTGTTTGATGGTGGAAGAATTTTTAACTTTTGGAATCAGGACTCTCCCCGCTCTTCGCCAGGCTTTGGGGATGACTTCCTTTTCACACGCAACCCTCATGTTCCTCCGGAGGAATTTCAAAATATCTGGGGCGTTCTTGTAGACACAATATGGAACACCATTATGGCCTGGTGCAGAGGCCGTTCTTGCTTTCACTACTTCTTTTACCTCACTCAGCTTGGGAGGGCTGGTGTCAAATTGATGTTGTGGGGGTGAGATTGGTGGAATGCCAGCGGGGACAAAAATCGGTTCATCTTTTAACTCATCAGTGTGGATGGTTCTGATGTGTCCTTCAACCTGCTTTTTTGACGATGATGATACTGCTGGGGTCACGGATAGTGAGGTCGGCTGTCAAAGTATTCAGCAGGATACAGAACAGATGCAGAAATGGGTGGAAAAATGGAGGATGGACTTTAACCCAAGCATGTGTGAGGTGTTGCACTTTGAGAGGCCAAAATGTAAGGAGAAAATATAAAATGAATGCAATGGCCGTAACAGTGTAGATGTACAGAGGGATCTTGGGTCCAAGTCCATAACACAATTAGCCATGCAGGACAGTGACTTGGTGGACAGACAAACAGGGAGCATAACACCAGGTGTGTGGAGGAGTTTTGTATACAACGTGACGTTGGTGTCACTGCAGTGTTTTCCAGGTAACACGGGGACTAAGATTGCTAAAGAGCAGAGAGACCATCTCAGCTCATACTATAACTCAGCACTGGGCAGTGTGCCGGGGCAGAACAAAGTCATTTGAGGGACAGCAGACAACAGGCACACCACCGCATGAGGAGAACCCACATGCAGACAAGATCAGTGAATGTCATGTTTAGTTTAAATCCTGCTGACTTTGTTTGATTTCAGTTTAAGTCTGGATTTTCAGTTTCATTTTTGTGTAAATTATTTCATTGCAGATGTCTGTTCATAAAGTAGTATTTATCATGCATCTGCTGGTCTGATTAGTGTAGGTAGATCTGCAAACATAGCCCTTGAATTCATTGCATTGTCTGTTTTATTGTCAGAATGTAGGCTGGTGCTTCATTTGTCAGCTGAATGATAAGAAATACTGGAAAAACGTCTTTGTGTTTCATTTGCTAATTGACATGTATGGTAAACCCTATTGCAAACCACCGTTGTTTGCTGTGGTGCTCCATTTACAAGATGTGTAAAAATGGCCTTTATTTATTGAACAAGATGAACGAAACTGTTTCACATTCACAGTGCGGGTTGTCTTATTTTATTTTCTGATCTACTGAGAGGTAAAATTATTTTACATTTAAAAGGCACAGCAAATGAGGAACCCGAGTCCTTTCTCACTCTCACAAATGATTGTGAGATGTAAGATGTGAATAGATTGCATCTATTTGGTGTTTCATGATGAAGGAAATAGTACATTAAAGTCATGATACTATGAATGATATTAAAATGAAGACTTGCAGACATCAATTTTATTTTGAGAACATAGAACTCTCTTTTATTGTGTACAGAAGTAAACAAACAGTAAGAATCAAACAGATTCTTAAAAAGGTGTTTAACACTATCGCCCACTACAAAATGTGGGAGTTTCCAAACAACACGAAAACAAGCTCAAACAGGGAAAAAACGGCATTAACATACAGATAAGAATCTACATCAAAGGGTAAACTTTACCACAGCCATGTCCCTGAGCCCCTCTCCCTTCATCCACAGGTGTTTCTGTTCCACGGAGACGGCCCTCTCCATATTCAGATGCCAATGCAGTTAAGGCTGTTACAGCAGGCTGCAGATGTGTGAAAGTGAGTAGGTGTCTCTGGAAAAGAAGTAGGAAGTACATGTTAAAAGCTTTTTAGCAGACCATAAAAAGGTGCAGTTGGGTTATTCCAGATTTTACTGTAAACTATGAAAATGTATAATGTCTTTCAGGGCAAATCATGGACTATTCTTGCATCACATCGCTCAAGGAAGATAATTAAATTAATGGCCTTATGCGGTTGTGAATGAAAATTATTTAAACTACAATTTAACACAAAATAATACGCTTTGAATTGTATACCTGTGCTGCCTGGTAATGTGGCTGTGCCCCGGTTGCAATGTGTGCTCCCTGTAGCCTCGCTGACTGCGTTTTAATTAGACAATCATATATTAGTGGAACTCAATGCATTAAAAAGAATCTCACTGAGCACTTCAATGTCAAAGGACTACACTAATGGAAGCGTTCACCTGATTTTCAATATCTGATCAAAATAGACAAAGGATGAGGCAGTGGATATGTGGGGCACGGCACCACTGTTTCATGTGCCACTTCTTTCAATTCCTGCGCAGACAACAACACACATTAAATCATTGTGACAATCTCATATGAGAAGTAAAGATATTGAAGCCAAACGATAACAGAAGTACATATAATTGAAATGGCATATTTACATTTTCCTGCTAGGCGATTGCATTAGTTAAGAGAAGTTTTGTGAACGCCCACACGTTCCCTGTGGGATTGTTGGTCATCACTGAGGCCACAAACTCACAGACTTTAAATACATGGTTGTATTGTGGTGCCGTTTCCCTGCATGCCTCACCCATCACTTTTATAGCTTCTTTTACAAGGTCAGTGAGCTGAAACATAAGAACCCATGTTAAGGCGCAATGGTGGATGGATGGATGCATTGGCAAATGAGAATTTAAATGTGCTGACTTCTAACTCTATGTACTTACAACAGTCAAGTGGTCTTTAAAACCTCTCCCTTCATCATCCCCTCCAGGTGTGGTGCCGCCACTGTTGCTCTCCTGCGACATCTGCCTCCTGGAGTGCTGTTGGCTGGTGGATGGGCCCGGCGAAGAGGTCCCCTCCAGAAGATCATCCACCTCCTGCGCATTGCTCTGTTGTTGATGCTGGATTCATTTTTACAATGTGTCCAGAGCCTCATGACTGTAACTATGACGTGAGGCAACAGACGCGATGCGAGGATGGTGTGCTGCCTACCAGGTGCCAGGATCCAGGATGTCACGGACAGAGTGGAGAAAATCCTCAAGGGCAAAGGTGAACAGCCAGAAGTTGTTGTGCATGTTGGCACAAACGATGTTGGAAAGAAGGGGATGAATATTCTGAAGCTTGACTTTAGAGAGCTCGGAAAAGTGCTGAAAAGCAGGACCTCCAGGGTGGTTATCTCCGGTTTGCTTCCAGTTCTTCGTGCTGGCGGGAGCAGGAACAGGGAGATACAGGACCTGAATGCATGGCTGGGGAACTGGTGCAGGGGGCAGGGATTTAGATTCTTAGACCACTGAGATCTGTTTTGGAATAGGGGGGAACATGGGGGGTGGGGTGAATAAGGGGGGTGGGGTGTCAAATGGGATAGTCGATGACGGAGTTAAAGGGAAAGAGAGTAAAGGGATGGTTAATGACCACAGAATTAACGGGAAAGGAAGCTCACAAAGGGATAGGAGAGTATGGCCAAGTGTAATAGGGATCGATGTGAAAGGTAAGATGCGTAAGGAATGAAAAGTATTGTATTTGAATGAGCAAAGTATAAGAAGTAAAGTAGATGAGCTTGAGGCTCAGTTAGAGGTTGGTAGATATGACATTGTGGGGATTACTGAGACGTGGCTGCAGGAGGATCGGGCCTGGGAACTTAATATTCAGGGTTATACATCCTATAGAAAGGACAGGCAGGTGGGCAGAGGAGCGGGGGGTAGCTCTGCTGGTGAGGGATGGAATTCAGTCCCTTGCGAGGGAAGACATACGGACTGACGAGGTAGAGTCACTGTGGATTGAGTTGAGGAATTGTAAAGGCAAGAAGACACTAATTGGTGTTATCTACAGACACCCAAATAGTAGCCCGGATGTAGGGTGTAAGTTGCAACAGGAGATAAAACTGGCATGTAACAAAGGTAATGCCACTGTGGTGATGGGGGATTTCAATATACAGGTAGACTGGGAAAATCAGGTTGGTTCAGGACCCCAAGAAAGAGAGTTTGTAGAATGCCTCCGAGATGGATTCTTAGAGCAGCTTGTAATGGAGCCGACCAGAGAAAAGGCAATTCTGGATTTAGTGTTGTCCAATGAACCAGATATGATAAGAGAACTCGAGGTAAAGGAACCGCTTGGAGGTAGTGATCATAATATGATTAGTTTTAATCTGCAATTTGAGAAGGAGAAAGTTAAATCGGAAGTAGCAGTGATGCAGTTGAACAAAGGGGACTATGAAGGCATGAGAGGGGAGCTGGCCAAAGTAGAATGGAAAGGGATCCTAGTAGGAATGACGGAGGAACAACAATGGCAGGAATTTCTGGGAATAATCCGGAAGATGCAGGATCATTTCATTCCAAAAAGGAAGAAAGATTCTAAGGGGAGCAGGAGGCAACCGTGGCTGACATGAGAAGTTAGGGATAGAATAAAACTAAAAGAAAAGATGCAAAGAGTAGCCGGAAGCCAGAGGATTGGGAAACTTTCATAGGACAACAGAAGGAAACAAAACGGGCAATACAGGCTTAAAAGATGAAGTACGAGGGGAAGCTGGCCAGGAATATAAAGAAGGACAGTAAAAGCTTCTTTAGATATGTTAAGGGAAAAAGAGTAGCAAAGTGAAATCAAAGTCAAAGTCAAACAAACTTTATTGTCATTTAGAAATACATTGATATATGCAGTTCCAAACGAAATTACGTTGCATTTGGCTCCCTGTGCAACACAATAAATTAACCGAAGGATAGGTATGTATGAAAAGGATAAATAGACAATAGTGGCAGCCCATTTACATGGCATTCAGGAGTCTGATGGCTCGTGGGAAGAAGCTGTTGCGGAACCTTGATGTTCTGCTCCTCATGCTGCGGTATCTTTTTCCCGAGGGCAGCAGAGTGAACAGTCCGTGATGGAGATGTGTGGGGTCCTTTATGATACTGCTGGCCTTAGACACACAGCGTTTGGTCGCAATATCCCCGATTGAGGGGAGAGAGGTCCCGATGATTTTTTCCGCTGTCCTCACCACTCTCTGCACAGACTTCCAGTCGGAGGCTCTACAGTCCCCAAACCAGACAGAGATACAGCTGGACAGAATACTCTCTATGGTGCCCCTGTAGAAAGTAGTGAGGATGGGATGGGGGAGATGAGCTCTTCTCATCCGGCGCAGAAAGTGCAACCGCTGCTGCGCTCTCTTAACAGTTGATGAGATGTTAGTCGACCAGGTCAGACTGTTAGTGACCTGCACCCCCAGGAACTTTGTGCTACTGACCACCTCCACATCGCTGTCATTGATGTGAAGTGGTGTGGGACTGTGCCGGGTTTTCCTGAAGTCGACGATAATCTCCTTTGTTTTCTCGACATTCAGGATCAGGTTGTTCGTATTGCACCAGTCCACCAGTTGTTTCACCTCCTCCCTGTAAGCCAGCTCATTGTCGTCCCTGATGAGGCCCACCACTGTTGTGTCATCTGCGTACTTCATGATGTGGTTTGTACTAAACCTGGCACAACAGTCGTGAGTCATCAGGGTGAACAGCAGTGGACTCAGGACACAGCCCTGAGGGGAGCCGGTGCTTAGAGAGATGGTATTGGAGGTGTTATTTCCAACCCTCACAGACTGAGGTCTGTCAGTGAGGAAGTCCAGTAGCCAGTTACACATGGGGGTGCCGAGGCCCAATGGAACCAGTTTGCTTATCAGGTGCTGGGGGATAATGGTGTTGAATGCTGAACTGAAATCCACGAACAGCATTCGCACATAGGTGTTTTTCTCCTCTAAATGTTCCAGGCTCAGATGGAGCACGGAGGATATAGCGTCCTCTGTGGAGCGGTTTGGCCTGTAAGCAAACTGGTATGGGTCGAGTGTGGAGGGGAGTCTGGAGGTGATGTGGTCCCTGACCAGCCTCTCGAAGCACTTCATCATTATGGGGGTGAGTGCTACAGGGCGGTAGTCATTGAGACATTGTATGTTGGATTTTTTTGGCACAGGTATGATGGTGGCAGTCTTGAAACATAATGGGACGACCGCCTGGTTCAGCGAGGTGTTAAATATGTCCGTAAGGACATGTGCCAGCTGATCAGCACATTCCCTGAGCATCCGCCCTGGTATGTTATCAGGGCCTGCCGCCTTTCGCGCGTTCACTCCTTTTAGGGACCTCCGAACATCCACTATGTCAAGACTGAGTGCCTTTTCCTCACAATGAGGAATACCTTTGCTCGCAGGTGTGTTATTTAGTGCCTCGAACCGACCAAAATAGTTGTTGAGTTTATTGAGGAACTCAATGTTGTCATCACAGGGTGGTGAAGCAGTCTTATAGTCCGTGATTGTGGGTCCCTTGAAGGCAGACACGGGTGAAATTATTATTGGCAACAAGGAAATGGCAGAAGAGTTGAATAGGTACTTCGGATCTGTCATCACTAAGGAGGACACAAACAATCTCCCAGATGTACTGGAGGACCAAGGATCTAAGGGGGTAGAGGAACTGAAAGAAAATTTCAATAGGCGAGAAATAGTATTGGGTAGGCTAATGGGACTGAAGGATGATAAATCCCCTGGGCCTGATGGTCTGTATCCCAGGGTCCTCAGGGAGGTGGCTCTAGAAATAGTGGATGCATTGGTGATCATTTTCCAATGTTCAATAGATTCAGGATCAGTTCCTGTGGATTGGAGGATAGCTAATGTTATCCCACTTTTCAAGAAAGGAGTGAGAGAGAAAACGGGGAATTACAGACCAGTTAGCCTGACTTCGGTCGTGGGAAAGATGCTGGAGTCAATTATTAAAGAGTTAATAATGGGGCATTTGGATAGCAGTAAAAGGATTTGTCCAAGTCAACATGGATTTATGAAAGGGAAATCATGCTTGACTAATCTTCTGGAATTGTTTGAGGATGTGACAAGTAAAATGGATGAAGGGGTGCCAGTGGATGTAGTGTATCTAGACTTTCAGAAAGCCTTTGATAAGGTCCCGCACGGGAGACTGGTGACTAAAATTAGAGCACATGGTGTTGGGGGTAGGGTGTTGACATGGATAGAAAATTGGTTGGCAGACAGGAAACAAAGAGTAGGAGTGAACGGGTCCTTTTCAGAATGGCAGGCAGTGGCGAGTGGAGTGTGCAAGGCTCGGTGTTGGGGCTGCAAGTGTTTACCATATATATTAATGATTTTGAAGAGGGAATTAGGAGCAACACTAGCAAGTTTGCAGATGACACAAAGCTGGGTGGCAGTGTGAACTGTGAAAAGGATGTTAGGAGGTTGCAGGGTGACCTGGACAGGTTGAGTGAGTGGGCAGATGCGTGGCAGATGCAGTATAATATAGATAAATGTGAGGTTATCCACTTTGGCGGCAAAAACAAGGGGGCAGATTATTATCTTGGTTAGGTTCGGTAAGGGGGAGGTACAGCGAGACCTGGATGTCCTTGTACACCGGTCATTGAAAGTTGGCGTGCAGGTACAGCAGGCAGCGAAGAAAGCTAATGGCCTTCATAACAAGAGGGTTTCAGTATAGGAGTAAAGAGGTTCTTCTGCAGTTGTACAGGGCTCTGGTGAGACCACATCTGGAGTATTGTGTACAGTTTTGGTCTCCTAATTTGAGTAAGGACATCCTTGTGATTGAGGCAGTGCAGCGTAGGTTCACAAGATTGATCCCTGGGATGGCGGGACTGTCATATGAGGAAAGATTGAAAAGACTAGGCTTGTATTCACTGGAGTTTAGAAGGATGAGGGGGGATCTTATAGAAACATATAAAATTATAAAAGGACTGGACAAGCTAGATGCTGGAAAAATGTTCCCAATGTTGGGTGAGTCCAGAACCAGGGGCCTCAGTCTTAGAATAAAGGGGCCCTGGTATGTTTCGAACAAGGATTGTTCGACGTGCCCGACAAAGAGGCAGGCGTAGCTAGGGCCCATGCGCATGCCCATAGCTACGCCTTGTATTTTGAAGAAATGGGAGGAGGCAAATGAGAGGTTATTGAAGGTAAGGACCAACTCCGCTAGGCGGAGGAGAGTATCAGTGGACGGGTATAGGTTGATTCTCCGGTCGAGGAAGAACCAGAGGGCTTTGAGACCATCCTGGTGGGGGATGGAGGTGTAGAGTGACTGGACGTCCATGGTGAAGATGAGAGAATGGGGGCCTGGAGAATGGAATGTGTGGAGCCGACGGAGAGTGTCTGAGGTGTCTTGAACATAGGTGGGGTGGGTTTCCCAATCAGAAACCTTGGATGAACTGTGAGATCCGCACTCTTCTGAAGACCAGACACCGGGCATTCATGTCTGATGACACAGTGGTCTACAAGAAGTCCAGATACAACCTTGGTAAGGCCATCAAAAAGGCCAAAATGGAGTTCTGCTCCAAGCTGGAGGATGAGACAGATGCTCGGCAGCTGTGGCGGGGACTGAATGCAATCACCTCTTACAAGGTGAAACCAGGAGGCAGCTCGGATGTCGGCGATACATCACTCCCTGATGAGCTCAATGCATTTTACGCACGCTTTGATAGGAAGAACACCGATGTGCCTTCCCGAGCCCCTATTCGCTGTGATGGTATTTCAGTCTCAGTCACAGAGGCCGACGTCAGGAAATCCTTCAGAGGGGTGAACCCTCGAAAAGCGTCTGGACCTGATGGCATACCTGGTCGTGTCCTAAAAACCTGTGCGGACCAACTGGCTGGAGTTTTTACGGACATTTTCAACCTGTCACTTCTGAGGTCTGAGGTTCCCACCTGCTTCAAAAGGGCATCAATAATACTGGTGCCCAAGAAGAGCAAGGTGACGTGCCTCAATGACTATCGACCTGTGGCACTAACGCCTGTGGTGATGAAGTGCTTCGAGAGGTTGATCATGTCGCAAATCAACTCCTACCTCGACAAAAACCTGGACCCACTGCAGTTCGCTTACCATCACAACAGATCAACGGTGGACGCGATCTTGCTGGCCCTCCACTCCGCTCTGGACCACTTGGACAACAAAAACTCATATGTCAGGCTGCTATTTATTGACTACAGCTCGGCATTTAACACAATCATCCCCTCCAAGCTGGTTACCAAACTTGCAGAACTGGGTCTTTGCGCATCCCTCTGCAATTGGATCCTCGACTTCCTCATCCGCAGACCACAGTCTGTTCGTATTGGTGGAAATGTGTCAGACTCGATAACAATGAGCACGGGAGCACCTCAAGGTTGCGTGCTCAGCCCCCTGCTGTACTCACTCTATACTCATGACTGCGTAGCCGGTCATAGCGCGAACTCCATCATCAAGTTCGCTGACGACACCACTGTTGTGGGACGTATCACTGATGGGGATGAGTCCGAGTATAGAAGAGAGATCGAGCGACTGTCCATATAGTGCCAGCACAACAACCTGGCCCTCAACACCAGCAAAACCAAGGAACTGATTGTGGACTTTGGAAGGAGTAGGATGGGGACCTACAGTCCTGTTTATATCAACGGGTCGATGGTTGAAAGGGTCAAGAGCTTCAAATTCCTGGGCGTGCACATCTGTGAAGATCTTTCCTGGTCCGAGAACACAGATGTAATTATTAAGAAAGCTCATCAGCGCCTCTACTTCCTGAGAAGATTACGGAGAGTTGGTCTGTCAAGGAGAACTCTCTCTAACTTCTACAGGTGTACAGTAGAGAGCTTGCTGACCGGTTGCATCGTGGCTTGGTTCGGCAACTTGAGCGCCCTGGAGAGGAAAAGACTCCAAAAAGTAGTAAACACTGCCCAGTCCATTATCGGCTCTGACCTTCCTTCCATCGAGGGGATTTATCACAGTCGCTGCTTCAAAAAGGCTGGCAGCATCATCAAGAACCCACACCACCCTGGCCACACACTCATCTCCCTGCTACCTTCGGATAGAAGGTACAGGAGCCTGAAGACTGCAACAACCCGGTTTAGGAATAGCTACTTCCCCACAGCCATCAGGCTATTAAACCTGGTTCGGAACTCTGAACATTAATATCCCTCCATCTGTTATTTGCACTTTATTAATTTATTATGTCATGGGTGTATTTATGTATAGAATTGTAGTCAATGCCTTCTATGTTCTGTTGTGCTATGCAAAGAAAGATTTTCATTGTTCTGTCAGGGACACATGACAATAAATTCTTTTGACTTTTGACTTTGATTGAGGCCTTTGCAATTGAAGCCCTGTTGTAATTTCCTGCATTCCGCATATTTATTGTGGCCCTTCTTGAAGACATAGAAACATAGAAGCATAGACAATAGGTGCAGGAGTAGAGGCCATTCGGCCCTTCGAGCCTGCACCGCCATTCAATATGATCATGGCTGATCATCCAACTCAGTATCCTGTACCTGCCTTTTCTCCATACCCACTGATCCCTTTAGCTACAAAGGCCACATCTAACTCCCTCTTAAATATAGCCAATGAACTGGCCTCAACTACCTTCTGTGGCAGAGAATTCCACAGATTCACCACTCTCTGTGTGAAAAAAGATTTCCCCCTTATCCTTAAACTGTGACCCCTTGTTCTGGACTTCCCCAACATCGGGAACAATCTTCCTGCATCTAGCCTGTCCAAGCCCTGGATTCAAGACAGATTTCAAAGTTCAAAACAAGCAATACATGGGTTCACAAAAGGCTGGAGAAACTCAGCAGGTGCAGCAGCATCTAAGGAGCGAAGGAGGTAGGCGACGTTTCATGTCTTGACCCTTCTTCAGACATGTACATGGGTTAATTGCCTGTTAATTGCTTTTGGAGACAGGATTCAACCGTCAAAAACATAACGTGTGAAAGTTGTCTGCAACCTTAAGTTTGCAGCTGCAAACCTACTATAAAAGTTTTATTTTACGCAAAATAAAGACCTTTCACATCAGTGGGATTGTCAATTTTGCAATCATGGCTAAAAGAAAATTGTTGTTTTTAAAAAGTGAGGGAGAGGGAAAGCGGGGAATTACAGACCAGTTAGTCTAACATCGGTAGTGGGGAAACTGCTAGAGTCAGTTATTAAAGATGTGATAGCAACACATTTGGAAAGTGGTGAAATCATTGGACAAAGTCAGCATGGATTTATGAAAGGTAAATCATGTCTGACGAATCTTATAGAATTTTTTGAGGATGTAACTAGTAGAGTGGATAAGGGAGAACCAGTGGATGTGTTATATCTGGACTTCCAGAAGGCTTTCGACAAGGTCCCACATAAGAGATTAGTATACAAACTTAAAGCACACGGTATTGGGGGTTCAGTATTGATGTGGATAGAGAACTGGCTGGCAGACAGGAAGCAAAGAGCAGGAGTAAACGGGTCCTTTTCAGAATGGCAGGCAGTGACTAGTGGAGTACCGCAAGCCTCAGTGCTGGGACCCCAGCTATTTACAATATATATTAATGATCTGTATGAGGGAATTGAATGCAACATCTCCAAGTTTGCAGCTGACATGAAGCTGGGGGGCAATTTTTCGTGTGCCATCTGACTGTCAACGTTATCTATGCTTCTCATAATTTTATAAAATGTTACCAGGTTTCCACTCAGCTTCTGCGCTTCAGAAAAAAAACAATCCAATGTTTCATGTTCTTGTTGGTTTAGAGACAGAGTGTTACAGTTATAAAACACGGACACAGGCCCTTGAGCCAACTCACCCAGGCATGTACACACACGGGCGCAGACACATACGTACCCACACATACACACAGACAGATACATATACACACATGCGTACATACAGATACATATACACATGTACACACAGACAGATACATATACACACATACGGACATACACATACGTACCCACACATACACACAGACAGGTACATATACACACATGCGTACATACAGATACACACATACACACATACACACACGCACCCACACATACACACAGGCAGATACATATACACACATACGCACAGACAGATACATATACACACATACACACAGACACATACGTACCCACACATGCACACAGACACATACGTACACACATACACACAGACACGTACATACACACACATACACACAGACAGATACATATACACACAGACACATACGTACCCACACATACACACAGACACATACGTACACACATACACACAGGCAGATACATATACACACATACACACAGACACATACGTACCCACACATGCACACAGACACGTACGTACACACATACACACAGACACATACGTAACCACACATACACACAGACACATACGTACACACATACGCACAGACAGACACATATACACACAGACACATACGTACCCACACATACACACAGACAGATACATATACACACATGTACGTACACACATACACACATGCATGTATTCAAACACACAGTACACACATACTTACCTGCACATATATGAAAACACAGGTGCATACAAGCATAAGTATGAACTCACATGTACACATACATATACACAGTTGCACGTCCACATGCAGTTGTGCATACACATGTGCATTTCAAACAAGAGGGCATGACATGAGAATTAAGGGACAGAAGTTTAGGGGTAACATGAGGGGGAACTTCTTTACTCAGAGAGTGGTGGCTGTTTGGAATGATCTACCAGCAGAAGTGGTGGAGGCAGGATCGATTTTAACATTTAAAACTAAAGTGGATAGGTATATGGACGGGAAGAGAATGGAGGGGTATGGTCTGAGTGCAGGTAGATGGGACTAGGGGAAAATAAATGGTCGGCACGGACTGGAAGGTCCGAGAAGGCCTGTTTCCGTGCTGTAATTGTTATATTGTTATATGATTATATGGTTATAAATGCACACATTCATATACACACATATATAAACACACACAAGCACATGTGCATGCACATGCATGTACATATGCATGTATACACATGTACATGCACACACAAATATGCATATGGATGTAAACAGGCACAGTCGCACATACATACACATGATGTACATGCACATGTACACACCTAGACATGTACATACACATGTATACTAACACACACATCAATACACACATGTACATACATACACATGTTTATACGTGTATATGTGTAGTGCATGTGTACATATATGCATGTATGTATGCACGTGCATGTGTTTGCACGTGTGCCGGTGCATGTGATTATATGTGACAGCATCTGTTTATGTGGGACTGTGTGTATACATGCATATGTGTGTGTATTTGCAGACCTATGCATATGTACGTCTGTGTGTACTACATATGTGTGTACACGCACACAAACATGTATTTACACATGTACTGACGTACGTACACTCATGTATACATATGCACGTACGTACATTCATGTATATATGCGCGTACTAACACGCACATACACACGCAGGTACTAAGATGCATGTGCACATACACACGCAGGTTCAAACACAGGGCTGTCCGGCCTACTCCAGGGACTGCTGCTTGTATTTATTTCCCAGTGACCACAGTTCTGCTGAGATGAGGGCAGCAGGATCCCTACTTCACGGCTTGGTGGCGCGGGCAAAGTCCGCTCAACAACACGGGTTGTCTCGTCATGAACCCCATTCAACCTCAGAGTCATGTTCCATTTTTGCAACACCAAACCTGGAACGGTGGAGATACACAGTGCTGGAGTAACTCAGCGGGTCAGGCAGCATCTGTGGAGCACATGGATAGGTGACGTTTCACAGAGTGCTGGAGTAACTCAGCGGGTCAGGCAGCATCTGTGGAGAACATGGAAAGATAAGGTTTTGTGCCCCTTCTTCAGATCAAGTAAAACCCAAAGTGTTTGAGTAACTCAGCGGGTCAGGCACCATCTGTGGAGAACATGGATAGGTGACGTTTCACAGAGTGCTGGAGTAACTCAGCCGGTCAGGCAGCATCTGTGGAGAACATGGATAGGTGACGTTTCACAAAGTGCTGGAGTAACTCAGTGGGTCAGGCAGCATCTGTGGAGAACATGGATAGGTGATGTTATTGGACTGGACCCTTCTTCAGTCTGCAGATGAGCAGTCTGAAGGTTCGTGACCAGAACTGTCACCTAACCATGTTCTCCACAGATGCTGCCTGGCCCTCTGAGTAACTCCAGCACTTAGTGACTTTTTTGTTAACAAGCAGCTGCAATTCCTTGTGTCTACATACAATAGTACAGGCCCTCTGGCCCACAGTCTGTGCCAAATATGATGTCAAGTCCAAATCTCTTTCGCCTGCACATGATTTCATGCTCTGGTTTCCTCCCACACTCCAAAGACGTACAGGTTTGTAGGTTAATTAGGTTTGGTAATTTGATAATTGTAAAATTATCCCTGCAGGTCAGTGTGGGCCGAAGGGCCTGTTTCTGTGCTATATGTCTAAACTAAACTAAAAGGTTGTTTCCACTAGTGAGAGAGTCTAGGACCAGAGGGAACTGCCTCAGAATAAAAGTATGTCCTTTAGAAAGGAGATGAGAAGGAATTTATTTAACTAGAGGGTGGTGAATCTGTGAAATTCAATGCCACAGAAGGCTGTGGAGGCCAAGTCGTTGGATATTTTTAAAATGGAGATTGACAGGTTCTCGATTAGTAAGGTCGTCAAAGGTTGTGGGGGAAAAGGCAGGAGAATGGGGTTGAGAGGGAAAGATAGATTGAATGGTGGCGTAGTTTCAGGGGATCGAACATCTTAATTCTGCTCGTATGTCTTATCATCTTTTCTGACAAAGTGAAATGCAAGCGGCTGTTTTGTGCAAACAGCAATGAATCAACAGACAACCAACTACTGCAAAGTCTGAAGAAGGGTCTCAACCCGAAACGTCGCCTATCTCCTTCGCTCCTTAGATGCTGCTGCTGAACCCGCTGAGTTTCTCCAGCTTTTTGTGTCCCCTCAATTCTCCAGCATCTGTAGTTCCTTCTTTAACCCAGCAAACTACTGCCCCCAGGTGGATATCATCACGTGTGCAACAAACATTGATTGGCCACTGGTGGGCGAAGGGTTAATGTGGTCATTGGCTTGATTGGAGCTGATTAGGGAATTGTCAGCTACTGTGTATAAAAGGGGGAGTTGTGTGAGTGTCTGAGTGCAGAGCTCGTGATGTTGGGACATGGAGTCTCACCCTGCAGTGTAGAGCCAAGGCACGTGGGCACCAAGTGTCACTACCTGCTGAGGTTCTACCTGTCCCCGGTGTTGCGAAGGATGGGCCTGGCGCAGATGCCACGCAATGTGCCAGTCAGCTGGTCACTGCCGCCCCATCTGTCGTCTGTGGAAAGGTTCTTCCGGACCAACACCTTTGACCACATGTCCATTGGGCAGTGGTCAGCACAGAATGTCCTGCAGGTACTGCAGGGAAAGGACTCGATGGACCCGGTGGCGTGGTTCCCTGAGCAGACTGCCCAGCTTGTCTGGCAAAATGCCTCATCGCCAGAACTCACCAACAAGCACCAAGACCTGGCTTGGCTGGCGGTGAGGGGAGCCCTCCCAGTCAGATCCTTCCTGCACCATCGGAACCTCACTACCAGCGCACGCTGCCCTCGGGACGGCTGCTATGGAGTGGAGACGGTCGCCCACCTCTTTGCAGAGTGTGGATTTGCCCAAAGAGTCTGGAGAAAAATGCAAGGGTCCCTGGTACGCTTTATTCCAAACAGCTCTGTCACAGAGGACTCTGTGATTTACGGACTGTTCCCAGGGACACATTCAGAGACTGACATCAAGTGCTGCTGGAAGGTTATCAACTCGGTGAAAGACGCTCTCTGGTCTGCCCGAGCTTTGTTCACCACCCAGCAGAGCGAGATGTCCGTCGGGGAATGTTGCCGACTGGCCCACTGCAGACTGCAGGAGTACGTACTAAGGGACGCACTGAAGCTCGGTGCAGCCAACGCCAAGGCTCGGTGGGGGAGGGCCACAGTCTAAGGTCCTTCCGCTGCTGGACATGGGGGCACTGTATGGTGGAGACGCCCCTCAAAATAAGGGAAGGTATCCCATGCCGGGGGGCCACATGAGTGGCACGGGTGGGGGATTAATTAGTAAAATTTGAAAAATGTATATAGACTGCATGGAAGAATTTGTATAGCCTCCGAAAATGTCGGATGGATTTTTCGCACGGTTGATGTATTGTAAATATTTATTACTTGAATAAAGTCTATTTTGAAATAAAAAAAAACCCTGCAGGCAGTGTGTTTGGTAGAGGCAGGAAGTCTTCGCTTGTGTCTGAGGTGTCTTTGTCGACAGGACAGGAGGTGGGTGAGAATACTATTGCTTTCTTTCAAAGTGTTTGTGTCTTTGGTTAATTCTCCAGACTTGTTTTATATATGCAGGAAAAATGTTCCCAATTTTATTTATATATATTTCTCATTGGTGAGTGTGGAGGTGTTTATGTATATTCCTCCACACTCACTAATGAGGATGGTTTTCTGTTGGTGTGTTCCCTGTAAAGGAGCAGTTTAATTTGCTTAAGCCCATTGCACACTATTTAAAATGGCAATGTAGACCAAAATACTGGAGAAACTGAATGTGGGTGAGGCAGCATCTATGTGTGAGTTTGACCCTTCTTCACACTCTAGCATCTCTCCATCATTTTTGTCCACTGCTCCATAGATGCTGCCTCACATGCATTCACATTCCTGTGCATATGGTGTGAAAGGTGAGACATGATGGGCTGAAGGGCCTGTTTCCATATGAATATGTTTTACATGTATATCTTAATTTCATTGAACCATATATGATTGAATATGTGGCATTATTTTTATCTTGTTTCCAAGGGTAAGGTTGATTGAAGAAATATAGATGGATAGATATGCAAAGCAGCATGAGTTATAATCTGATTTCCATACATGAATATACTGGGGTCATTCATGTGCTGCACCTGTTGATCAGAGCGTGGCTCTACTGTGGAATGTAATTTAGCATAACCTTATTTGTACCTAATGAATGTTGCATTCAAGTGTAAGTTAAGACTTGCTACAGTATGCACCAGATTTCACAATTTCAAGGTGAAAAATGCAGAAGCCCCCTACCATGAGATGGAGGGACATTGCCCCCCCCCCCCCCCCCCCCCCCCCATGGTCATTATGCCCCCTCGCAATTTCTCACTCAACTCTCGCCCAATGTTGGCCGCCCTGTCTCTGCTACAAAAAACTAGATGCTACCAAAAACTAGCATCTGCAGTTTTGTGTCTACATTTAACTGTTCAATGTTGATCAGTGATAACTGTTATTGATTGATGCACAATGTGGAACAGATGCAGGGATAATGTAGAATATTGGGCTGAAGAGGACTGAGGGGCATTCTTACTGTGAACCCAGTGATTTGGGACAATTGGTCTGCAGTGGATTGGAGTAAGGATGTATAAAATTCCCTGAACTGTCTCCAATGTTTGGAGACCCTTGGAAAGGGTGTAGTCAAGATTTATGAGGATATTGCCAAGAATTGTTGTTGAGGTTCCATTTACTTCATGAAGGCAGTGGCAAGAATTAATTTGTCTCCTGGACAGCTGTCCCAATTGTGTTTTAATTGGGGCACTTTATGAAGATTGGTTTTCAGTTGATGACTAATTATGATTAAGAAGACAGCGAGGAATTTAAAGTGGATCTACATTGTACTTTGTTGAGGAAAGTCATTGTGAACAAGTTGTTAACCACTTGTGTGAAATGGTTAATGTTAACTCCCCTAATCACAGCTTGTTTGTTATGAATTCTTATGAAGGGCTTTCAGGTGAAATTAATGTGTGTGATGCGTTGAGTAGTCATTCATAGAAACATAGAAAATAGGTGCAGGTGAAGATTATTTGGCCCTTTGAGCTTTGGACTGGACATGTGTTAAGATATTTGGAAACGCTTGCTCAAAAGACAAAATGCTGGAGTAACTAAGTGGGTCAAAGTCGGCATCTGTGGAGAACATGGATAGATGACATAGAAACATAGGAAATGGGTGCAGGAGGAGGCCATTCAACCCATCGAGCCATCACTGCCGTTCATTGTGATCATGGCTGATTGTCCCCAATCAAAAACCCGTGCCTGCCTTCTCCCCACCGGCCCCTAGAGCTCTATCTAACTCTTAAATCCATCCAGTGATTTGGCCTCCACTGCCCTCTGCAGCGGGGAATTCCACAAATTTGCAACTCTCTGGGTGTAAAAATTTTCTCACCTCAGTCTAAAATGGCCTCGTATTTCTTTTAAGACTGTGTGGCCCCTGGTTCTGGACTCTCCCAACATTGGGAACATTTTTCCTGCATCTAGCTTGTCCAGTCCTTATATATCATTTTATGTTTCTATAAGGTTTCCCCTCATCCTTCTAAACTCCAGTGAATACAAGCCTAGTCTTTTCAATCCTTTCCCTCCCCATACGACAGTCCCGCCATCCCAGTGATCAATCTTGTGAACCTACGCTGCCCTGCCTCAATCACAAGGATGTCCGACCTCAAATTAGGAGACCAACTGTACACAAAACTGTAGATGTGGTCTCACTAGGGCCCTATACAATTGCAGAAGAACCTCTTTACTCCTGTTCTGAAATCCTCTTGTTATGAAGGCCAACATTCCATTAGCTTTCTTCAATACCTGCACGCCAACTTTCAGTGACCGGTGTACAAGGACACCCAGGTCTCGCCGTACCTCCCCCTTACCTAACCCCATTGAGATAATGGGTTACACAAAGCTGGAGAAACTCGGCGGGTGCAGCAGCATCTAAGGAGCGAAGGAGATGGGCGATGTTTCGGGTCGAGACCCTTCAGTCTGAAGAAGGGTCTTGACCCGCAACGTCGCCATCTCCTTCGCTCCTTAGATGCTGCTGCACCCGCTGAGTTTCTCCAGCTTTTTGTGTAACCCTCGATTCTCCAGCATCTGCCGTTCCTTCTTTAACCCATTGAGATAATAATCTGCCCCCTTCTTTTTACAGCCACAAGTGGATAACCTCACATTTATCTATAATACTGCATCTGCCCACTCGCTCAACCTGTCCAGGTCACCCTGTATCTTCCTAACATCCTCTTCACAGTTCACACTGCCACCCAGCTTTGTGTCATCCACAAATTTGCTAGTGTTGCTCCTAATTCCCTCTTCCAAATCATTAATATATGGTAAATAGTTGCAGCCCCACTGGTGATGGGAACCCCCTCTTTCCCTGCACCCCTCCACCCTGGTGATGGGAACCCCCTCTTTCCCTGCACGCCCACCCTGGTGATGGGAACCCCCTTTTTCCCTGCACCCCCACCCTGGTGATGGGAGCCCCCTTGTTCCCTGCGCTCCCCCACCCTGGTGATGGGAACCCCCTCTTTCCCTGCACCCCCACCCTGGTGATGGGAACCCCCTCTTTCCCTGCACCCCCACCCTGGTGATGGGACCCCCTCTTTCCCTGCACCCCCACCCTGGTGATGGGAACCCCCTCTTTCCCTGCACCCCCACCCTGGTGATGGGACCCCCTCTTTCCCTGCACCCCCACCCTGGTGATGGGAACCCTCTCTTTCTCTGCACCCCCACCCTGGTGATGGGAACCCCCTCTTTCCCTGCACCCCCACCCTGGTGATGGGACCCCCTCTTTCCCTGCACCCCCACCCTGGTGATGGGAACCCCCTCTTTCCCTGCACCCCCGCCCTGTTGATGGGAACCCCCTCTTTCCCTGCACCCCCACCCTGCTGTGAACACTTCCCTCAACACCTTGGTCTCTCTGCTCCTTCCCTCTGTACGCTCACCTCCCAAACCAGTCTCGTATTTAACTCTATCCCCTTCCACCTGTATCCCTCCCTCTGGCTTTACGTTTCACTCTTCTCATCTGTTGCACCTTTTGTCTCCTTGTCACCCCTAGCCAATGACACAACACATCACCCTCTCCCCTGTATCCACTAATCACATAACAGGCTTTGCCCTGCTCCCACCTCTTTCCCACTTTCTCTGCCCGACTCCATCAGTCTGAAAGGGTCCAGCAGAAACGACAGCATATGTCCATTTCCTTTGTGGTCGGGTAGATGGTGCCTGATCTGCCAAGTACCTCCAGCACTTTGTTTTGGACCAGGATACATTCCCTGGTTAAAGTAATCCTAGTTGGCTGCTGTTGCAGGGAAAGTAGTTTAATGTTCATGACACTTAGGGTTAGCTACAAATTGTCAATCCTGTCATTCACCCTATTGTAGTTTTGGAATTGGTCTAAATCTACATTTGGTTTGACTGTTTGTTGCCAGAATCCATTTCTTCTCCTCTCTGCTCTTTTGTGAAAATAGTTTAATGTTGATGACACTTGTTTTTAACCCATTACAATTAAGTAACCTTGCCCCTTCCATTCACCCAACTGTAGTTTTGTTTGGAATTGGTCTAAATCTATACTTGGTTTGGTGTGTTTGTGTCTGATGCCAGAATCCATTTCCTCTCCTCTCTGCCCCTTTCTAAAGGGGTGACCAATTAGTGTTAGTTTCCACCCAGGATCTCCAAAGACTGGGTCCTCTGATGCTGGAAGAGTCTGCCAGGGTTAGACTGTCTTCCCCATTCTGCCAAATGTTGCATAAACTGGGCCAAACTTCGCTACTGTTCCTTTACTTGTACGTCTCATTTAATTAAAGTATTTCTTTGTCGGCTAAAGTGGTATCTGGATTGTCATGGTGTGTTTCTCCAGATATTTGAACTGCCTGTATGCTTCTATCTGTTTCTGTTTGTGCACAGGGTTTCAATGTCCATGGTAAAGGGCACGGTATCAGGAGCAGTGTCGGGGAGAACACTTCATGTGACACGGTAAGTTTCACATTTAGAGACACAGCGCGGAGACGGGCCCTTTGGCCCATCGAGTCCGCATCGACCAGCGATCCCTGCACATTAATGCTATCCTACACACTAGGGACAATGTTACATTTATATCAAGTCAATTAACCTACAAACCTGCGCGTCTTTGGATAGTGGGAGGAAAGTGAAGATCTCTGAGAAAACCCACTCGGTCACTGGGAGAACGTGCAAACTCCGTACAGAACCCGTGTCTCTGGCGCTATAAGGCAACAACTCTACCGCTGTGCCACTGTGCTGCCCTTCAACAAAGCTGGCATGTTGCTGTGCCAGTGAATTACAGTAGTCAATGTATTCTGTTACCCTGTACGGTTCACTACAATCCTTTCAGTTGCTGATCCTGTTTCTCATGACATTTAATTTCAATTGGAATCTCTTCCTCTCTCGGTGTCCAGTGTGAAGGGGGATGTCGACAGACTAATGTTGACAGACAGGCAGGGGCTACCGGGGGGGGGGGGGGGGTTATGGCTAATTCGACTAGCCCTGTTCTGTGGTCGATGGCACGACGCGGGGAGTTGAGATTCAACAAACGCCCCCCCACCCCCCGATGCAGGGGCCCCGTCACAAAGGGCCCGAACGCCGGCAATGGGAGTGTGAGATAGTCCCGTCAACGGACGGCTCAAGCCCAGACCGTGGGATGCCAAAGAAGGGAAGAGTTTGAACTTTGTGTTCTGTTACTTTTTCGTTGAATATTTTTTTATTAGAAGTATAAGTACATATTAAAACAACATTCTTGATAAAGAGATAGGTAGTAATTACCATCTTTTCTTATATATACTTCTAAACATTTTATTATACTTTTTTATAGTGAAAAGTAGGAAAATGTGAAAAATGATTAACATAAAGATAGTTATAAAATAACCAAAAGAAAAAAGTAAATAAAATAAAAGTGGTATTATACAAACAGTATTTATATAGTAATATATCCGTGATGTTGTGTTACTTTTTATTGGTATGTGTTTATGGTAAATGAAATTCCTTGTGTTGCAAAGCACACTTTTTTTGCAACACGAACCACCCCATGCTTGAATTATGAGAGAATACAGTGGTAGAGGAACTTGGTGGGTTTGACAACCTCTGAAGAAATGGACAGATGACTAATCGGGTCGGGAGCTCTCCGTCTGAAATATGGGGGAGAGCTGGAAATGAGGTGGGGGTTGGGCAATGCCTGACTGGTGATGAGTGAGTTGGTGATGGGCAAATGGATGGAGTAAGTGCCAAAGGCTGAAGGTGATAAACATGTTGGATAAGATCAAGAACTGTGAAATGTAAAACCAGGGTGAGGTGGTGTTGGAAGGTTAAATGTAAATATGTCAAAGGAGATGAGAGATGAGCGTACTTCCCATCACTCCCCCCACGCACCCTGGTGTGCTAAATAAGTGGTATCAACTAAGTAACATCAACATTGGTTCTTTCCCTTCCTCTGTCTGCTTGTCTCCCAAACAGTCCCATATTCTCTATCTTTTCAATCCATATCTCCCCTAGTTTTATATTTCAGTTCTCTCCTTATTTGGCATTTTGTCCCTTTCACCTTGAGCCTTTGGCACTCACTGCATCCATATGTTAATCATGCCTTGCATGTACCACCTATTTATTTGCTGGCTTTGTCCTGCGTGCCTCTTCCCTCTTTTCACTCTCTTTCATCAGTCTGAGGAAGGTTGCTGACCTGAGATGTCATCTGTCCATTCCACTTGCAGTTGGGGAGATTGTGCCTGAACTGCTGAGTGCCTCCAGCACTTTGTCTTTGGACAGAGCCATGTTCCCTGGTTGTAGTTGGCTCCTGTTACATGGAAAGTAGAGTTAATATATTTGACTGAAGCTCTGGGGGGGGGGGGGTTGGGTTTTTCCAGGTATTTTTAACCATCTGGACACCACTGAATGTTTGTTTATCCATGTGGAGATTAAGGCGTTGGGCAACAAGGTTGAGAGAACACTTGTGAAATATAATGGGTATTTGATGTACCTGTAGTGTTGCTGTGCTTGTAAATTGTGTCAGTGCTGGAGCAACTCGATGGGTGCAGCAACATCGCTGGAGAACATGGATTGGTAATTCTGGGTTTGGACTCTTCAGACCTTAAACTCTTGAGGTAGTCTAAATATATTCGATGTTGGAACATTTCAAACATTAAAATGTTATGTTAATTTGATTTTTCAGCATCAAGTCTTCCTGGATTTGGTCTTCATGGGTGTTATAGGAAGATAAGGTATCTATTTCTAACCCTCTTCAGTTTAATGGGATAAATGTGTTAAATTATTGATAGATTTTCCAAATTTGTTTCTTTAACATGGAGGAGCTCTCAGTCTCTGGTAGCGACCGATGTCGGGAAGCTCCAGAGTGCACAAGGTTTGACTATACTACGAGTGAGCTGGTGTTAACCCCCCCCCCCGATACAGGACCCCCGACCGCCGGCTATGGGAGTTGAGATCGTAGAGTCAACTGGAGGCTAAAAAGGGAACTAACCCTAACCCTAGTTTGAACTTTCTTTGCAACATGAGTCACCCCGTGCTTGAATCGTGAGTGAATACAGTGCTGGAGGAACTTGGTGGGTTTGACAATCTCTGAAGAAATGGCCAGATGACTAATTGGGTTGGGAGCTCTCAGTCTGAAATACAGGGGAGAGCTGGAAATGAGGTGGGGGTTGGGTTCTGCCTGATGGGTGATGGATGAATTACAGGTGAGTGGGTGATGGGCAAATTGATGGAGTAAGTGCCAAAGGCTGAAGGTGGAAGTGATAAAACATGTTGGATAAGGACAAGTACTGTGAAATTTAAAACCAGGGTGAGGTGGGGTTGGAATTTAAAAGGGAAATATGGACAGGGGTTGAGAGATGAGCGTACTTCCCATAACTAAATAATAACAACTAAATATTAATAACTAAATAATAACTACTAACTAGTCATTTCTTGTATGCTCGTCTCTCAAACAGTCCCATATTCCCTCTTTCCATTCCACCCATATCTCTCCTAGTTTCATATTTAAGTTCTCTCCTTATTTGGCTTTTTGTCCCTTTCACCTTGATCCTTTGGCACCTATTTACTTGTTGGCTTTGTCATGCGTGCCTTTGCCTCTTTTCACTCTCGTCAGTCTGAGGAAGGTTGCTGACCTGAGATGTCATCTGTCCATTTAACTTGCAGCAGTCGAGCAGATTGTGCCTGAACTGCTGAATACCTCCAGCATTTTTTGTTGTTGAATAATTTTTATTAGAAGTATAAGTACAGATGTAAGTACAAATATAAGTACATAAAAACAACGTTCTTGATAAAGAGATAGGTAATAATTACCATATTTTCTTATATATACTTCTAAACATTTTATTGTAGTTTTTTTTAGTGAAAAGTAGGAAAATGTGAAGAATGGATAACATAAAAATAGTTATAAAATAACCAAAAGAGAAAAGTAAATAAAATAACAGTGGTATATTATACAAACAGTATTTATATAATAATATATCCGTGATCAATAATGTATTATTCTTCGTTCAATCCTTCGTTCAGGTCTCGATCAGGTCCACAAACCGAGTCATATTGGTCCCTTAAGATATTCAAGGAATGGAGACCAAATCAGATTAAATTGGTCTAACTTGCCTAAAAGTGCAAGTCTTATTCTTTCCAAGTGTAAAGTCTCAGCCATTCCTGAAATCCACAATTTGATTGTAGGGGGTATGGGGCCTTTCCAAAATTGTAAAATTAATTTTTTACCAATTATTAAACTATAATCTATGAAAGTTCTTTGTGCTGTCGTGAGTAATTGATCCCTTTCTAATATTCCCAATATTATTAATTTTGAGTCTGGAACTAGATTCTTATTTACAACATTCGAGATTACCTTAAATATTTCCAACCAAAAATTCGTAATTTTTATACAAGTTGTAAAAGAATGTGTTAAATTAGCTTCTGGGTATTGGCATTTGTCACATATAGGAGATACATTAGAAAACATTCTATGTAATTTAGATTTTGAAAAATGCAATCTATGTAAAACTTTGAATTGTATCAGAGAGTGTCTAGAATTTAATGAACAATTATGTATATATCGTAAACTTTCATCCCAGATATCGGGTTCGATTGTTTCACCTATTTCATTTTCCCATAGTTGTCTGTACTTTTCCGTATTGGGTATATCATTTTCTAATAAAATATTATAAATGTATGATATTAATTTTTCTGTGTTTGGGTGTTTATTTAAGCATTCATCTAGAATTCCCGTCTTTCTCTTTTTATATTCCTGTGCAGTTTTAATGTAGTCAGTTATTTGTAGATATCTGAAGTAGTGTTTAGAGTGTAGTCCATATATTTCCTGTATTTCTTTAAATGAAAGATACAGATTGTCCCTGTAGAGGTCACTGATCTTATTAATCCCTTTATTTTTCCATTGTAAGAATCCTAAATTTTCCAGGGATGGTTTAAAACTTACATTATTAGCGATGTGAAGAACTAATGGGATATCTTCTAGTTTTAACGTTCTTTTTAACTGTCTCCAAATATTAATTTCACTATTAATTATTGGGTTTTCACGATAAATTTTCTTAAATATTATAATTTTAGAAAATAATATGGAACTGATTTCATACGGTAAGCAGTCTTCCTTTTCCATAAGTAACCAGTTTGGATTTTCATCCAGTTCAGCCCACCAAAAGTTCATATTCTTAATACTAACTGACCAGTAATAATATATAAAATTAGGTAATGTTAAACCTCCATTAATTTTCGATTTACATAAATATTTTTTATTTATTCTATGGCTTTTATAGTCCCAAATAAAATTAGTGACTATAGTCAACCTTTTTAAAAAAATTCTTAGAAAGATATATCGGGATCATTTGAAATAAATATAATAATTGTGCGAGAAAAATCATTTTTATCGCATTAATTCTACCTATCATTGAGATAGGTAGTGTTCTCCAATATAAAATATTCTTAGATAATTTATTTAGTATAGGTAAAAAATTATATTTAAATAAAGAATCATATTTTTTTGTAACGTGAATTCCTAAATACTTAATCTGTTCATTAACAATCTTAAAAGGAAATTGTTTTAATGTAGTTAAATTATCTTGTGTTAATGGCATAAGTTCACTTTTATTCCAATTGATTCTGTATCCAGAAAACAAGCCGAATTGAGTTATTAAATTCAATAAATTAGGTATGCTAATTTCAGGCTTTTTAATATATAATAATACGTCATCTGCATATAGAGAAATTTTATTTCTTGTTTCGTTAGTTTCATATCCAAAAATTTCGGGGTGTAATCTTACCCGAATGGCTAATGGTTCTATAGCCAATGCAAATAACAATGGTGATAGGGGACAACCTTGTTTGCATCCTCGAAATAAATTAAATTTGGTAGATATCATTTGGTTGGTTAAGATTTTAGCAGTTGGATTTGTATATAGTAATTTGATCCATTTTATAAACTTGTCTCCCAAATTTAACTTTTCCATAACCGCAAATAAATATGGCCATTCAACTTGGTCAAAAGCTTTCTCTGCATCTAACGATATTATTACTAAGTCTTTATTATAACTCCTTTTCGAGTATATAATATTAAACAATAGTCTCAAGTTATATGATGAGTATCGTTTAGGTATAAATCCTGTTTGATCCGGGTGTATTATTTTATTAATCACTACACTTAATCTTTTAGCTAGTATTTTAGTTAATATCTTTTGATCCGTATTTAAGAGAGCAATAGCTCTATATGGTCCCGGATCATCTAGGTCTTTATCCATTTTTGGTATGAGTGTTATAATGGATTCGTTTAGTGTTTCTGGTAACCTCTGTTGCGCATATATATATTCGTAAAGTGTCTTCAAATAAGGTGTTATCAGATCCGTGTATGATTTATAAAATTCCGAACCAATACCATCTGGTCCTGGAGTTTTCCCGTTTTTTAATGATATAATAGAATCCTCAATTTCTTTAACTGTTAATTCAGCATTTAATAGTTTTGTATCATCTACACCCAATCCTATTAGATTACAGTCATTTAAGAATGTATTAATTCCTATCTGATTTTCAGTCGTTTTGGAAGAATATAAATCTTTATAATATTGTAAAAATCTCTCATTAATATCGTTATTCTGTGTTAAGAATTCACCATTTTCTGATTTAATCCGATGTATTATTTTTTCTCCCTGTATTTTTCGTAATTGGCGAGCCAGTGATTTTTGTGGTTTGTCCCCAAATTCAAATTGTATTTGTTTTGTGTATTGATATAATTTAACCACTTGGTCAGCATATATCTTATTTAATTTATATTTTAATGCAGTAATTTTATTATGTGTTATCATTGTAGGGTTGAGAGCATTTTCTATATCTAATTGTTTTATCTCCGTTTCCAGAATATTTTGTTCCTTCCGCTTTTCTTTGTTGTGAAATGCTTGTGAAGATATCATAATTCCACGAGTAAAAGCTTTAAAAGTTTCCCATAGTAGGGATGGAGATATTTCTGGTTTATCGTTTATTTCAAAAAAAGTCTTAATCTGCTTTATAATATATTCATTAGTTGATTTATCCTTCAAAATTTGTGGATTAAGTCTCCATTGTCCTCGTATTTTCATGTTATCATTAAATTTAATATTAAATGTTAATGGAGCGTGATCTGAAATAATGATACTGTGGTATTTAGAGTTATAGATGTATGGAATTAGCTTTATATCTACAAGGAAATAGTCAATTCTAGAATATGTTTTATGTACCGAGGAGTAAAATGAATAATCTCGTCCTGATGGGTGTTCCATTCTCCAAACATCTCTAACTTTACTAGTGTCAATATATGCATTTATTAAATCACTGGAGTGTGATTTAAGTTTCCTCTGTCCTGACGATCTATCTAAATAAGGATCTAAAGTACAATTTAAATCTCCTCCAATTATTAAATTATGTTGTGCATGATCAGGAATTGTATTAAATATTTTCTTAAAAAAAATTGGACTGTCAAAATTTGGGCCATATATATTGGCTAATATTACTTTTTGAGCATATAATTCACCCGTTACAATAATAAATCTTCCATCTTTATCAATTATAGTTGATGTATGCTTGAATAAAGTACCTTTACGTATGAGTATTGCTACGCCTCTAGATTTATGAGTAAAAGAGGAATGATATATTTTGTCAATCCATTTAGCCTTTAATCTATGCTCGGCATCTTTTTTTAGATGCGTCTCTTGAAGGAACGCAACGTCGATTTTAAGTGCTTGCAAATGTGCCAATACTTTACCCCTTTTAATAGGTTCATTAAGACCTTTAACATTCCAACTGCCAAAGATTATTCCCTCATTCCCCAAATTCTTTTTTAAGTCCTGCATTTTATTTAAGGTGGTCTATAATGGTTCACATGTCTCAGCTCGACATACCCGACCTTACCCCCGAACTCCGGATGGACGAGTTTCAAGATTTTCAAATATCTCGCACGGATATATCTTTTGTGATTACGAGTCCACTGTGATGTAAAAAAATAAAAACATGAGATAATATAAAAAAACAGAAGATAGAAAAAAGAGTTAGTAAATAGTGAAAAGTAAGGAAGAACTACAGCTATAGTAGGTGCAGTTAGTGAAAGCCATACTAGCATGGCTAGCCATCTACAGACTTCCAGTGTAGATGATGTTAACTCGCCAGCTCCATAAGTCCTTAAAGTTATTGTCTTACAAAAGGTATTTTAACGGGAATATATAATTCTAAAATGTTTCATCAATCCTATAACATATTTAAATGCAAAGATCAAGGAAATCTTAACTATTATTGGTATAATCAAGTGTATGATCTTAGGAAATATATTTACTAATTACTATTTGTTTTAATTTTATGTAGATTAGTATTAATTATTGATGAGTAAATTATATGTATGTGGGAAGTAATAAGAAAGTTACTTGTACCTAAGCCTTAGTGATTAGTATTTATTATTGTTTTAGTTAGTAACAGTACTACCGGTTAGGTTTTAGTATATTAGTATTTTATTGTATATTAATTATTTCTACTAGTATTGTTATTATTCTAATTAATAATATCCATAAGAGAAAGTCCAGTCCACTCTTTGGTGTAGGGAACAAGTCCACTCATTTCTTCATCTTTCTTGATTGTAGCCAGTCTATAACCAGTCCATAATCTGGTAATCCTTTAAACCAGATGCAAATATACAGTTATTCATTAATATAGTTCAAAGGTGAAATATTATTCAGTCTTCTTCTTGATTCTTAATCCTCTGCGCAAAGTCCAGTGCATTTTGTGGGTTCTTGAAGAAATGATCTTGATTGTCATAGGTCACCCTCAAAGTAGCGGGGTATCTCAAAGTATACCTTACATCCTTCAATTCTCTCAGAATTCTTTTAGTCTCCCTGAATGCGTTTCGTTTCTTGGCAACTTCAGCAGGATAATCTCGGTAAATACTGATTCGTGCTCCTTCAAAAGTAAGATTTTTACTTCTTACAATCTTACCCATCATTTCTTCCAGTTCATAATCATTCTGTACTTTTAAAATCATTTGTCTTGGCAGAGCACCAGGTCCCTTAAAACGCCTCTTTACTCTGTGTGCACGAGCTAATAAGGGTTTCTGATCCAAGGCTAAAACTTGTTGCAGTAAATCTGCTGTAAATCCTCGTGGATTATTCCGCTCCATGCCTTCCGGAATACCCACAATTCTTAGGTTCGACCTTCTTTGGTAGCCTTCCAACTCCGTGCATTTTTCTGTTATCTTGTCCAGAAGTTCAGATAAGCGTTTTATGTCTCCAGCATTTTTTGGACAGAGCCATGTTCCCTTGTTGTAATTGGCTCCTGTTGAAGGGAAAGTAGAGTTTAATGTTTTTGACTGAAGCTTTGGGGGGGGGGGGGGGGGGTTGTGTTTTTCCAGGTAGTTTTAACCATCTGGACATCACTGAATGTTTATTTATCTAACATTTAAATGTCCACGTGGAGAGTAAGGCGTCTGGCAACAAGGCTGGGAGAACACTGGTGAAATATAATGGGTATTTGATGTAACTGGGGTGTTGCTGTGCTTGTAAATTGTGTCAGTGCTGGAGCAACTCGATGGGTGCAGCAGCATCGCTGGAGAACATGGATTGGTAATTCTGGGTTGGAACTCTTCAGACCTTAAACTCTTAAGGTAGCTTAAGTATATTCGACTACATTAATATTGGTCCAACCTGTAGGAGTCCTGACTGCATAAACAATGTTCCTGGTTGGAGATGCATCTCCAGGCATTGTCCAAGTGTTTTTACCTTGGGAACTAGAATCTTCTCACCCAGGATTGTCTGACCCACTGAGTTACTCCTGCACTTTGTTTAATTGTAGAGAATGAAGTTGGAACATTTCAAACATTGAAATGTTATGTTAGGGTTGGGATTTTTCAGCATCAAGTCTTCCTTGATTTTGTCCTTATGGATGCATTTCTAACCAGTTTAATGGGACAAATGTGTTAAATTATTGATTGATTTTCCAAATTTGTTTGTTCAACATCGAGGAGCTCACAGTCTCTGGTAGAGACTGATGTCGGAAAGCTCAAAAGAACGCAAAAGGTTCGACTAGACCCCGAGTGAGCTGGGATTCACCCCCGATGCACGACCGCCGGCTACGGGAGTCGAGATTGTCCCGTCAACGTGAGGCCAAAAAGGGAAGAGTTTGAACTTTGTGTTATGTTGCTTTTTATTGGAATGAGTGTATGGTAAATGAAATTTCTTGTGTTGCAAAGCATACTTTTTTTTGCAACAAGAGCCATCGCATGCTTGAATCGTGAGTCAATACACAGTGCTGGAGGAACTTGATGGGTTTGACAACCTCTGAAGAAATGGACAGATGACTAATGGGGTTGGGAGCTCTCAGTCTGAAATATGGGGGAAGAGCTGGAAATGAGGTGGGGGTTGGGCATTGCCTGACAGGTGATGGGTGGATGACGGGTGAGTGGGTGATGGACAATTGGATGTAGTAAGTGCCGAAGGTGGAAGTGATCAAACATGTTGGATAAGGACAGGAACTGAAATGTAAAACCAGGGTGAGGTGGAGTTGGAAGGTAAAAGGGAAATATGGGACAAGTAGTTGAGAGATGAGCGTACTTCCCTTCATGAAGTAAAAACTAAATAATAATAATTAAATAAAAAGAACTAAATAATAAAAAATAAATAATAACTAGGTTAGGGTTACCTAACCGTAATAACCAAATAACAACATAACTAAATAATAATTTAATAACCAAATAATAACTAAAGAACAACTACTAAGTAGTAATTTCTTGTATGCTCGTCTCTCAAAGTCCCATATTTCCCTCTCTCCCTTCCATCCATATCTCCCCTAGTTTCATATTTCTGTTCTCTCCTTATTTTGCTTCTTGTCCCTTTCACCTTGAGCCTTTGGCACTCACTGCATCCAAGTGCTAATCACGCCTCACATGTACCACCCATTTACTTTCTGGCTTTGTCCTGCGTGCCCCTGCCTCTTTTCACTCTTTCATCAGGTATATGGAAGGGAATGGAGGGGTCTGGACTGAGTGCAGGTAGATGGGACTAGAGGAAAATAAATGGTCGGCACAGACTGGAAGGGCCGAGAAGGCCTGTTTCCGTGCTGTAATTGTTATATGGTTTATATGGTTATATGTTATATCAGTCTTAGGAAGGTTGCTGACCTGAGATTTCATCTGTCCATTTCACTTGCAGTCAGGCAGATTGTGCCTGAACTGCTGAATGCCTCCAGCACTGTCTTTGGACCGAGCCATGTTCCCTAGTTGTAGTTGGCTCCTGTTACAGGGAAAGTAGAGTTAATGTTTTTGACTGAAACTCTGGGGTGTTGGGTTTTTCCAGGTATTTTTAACCATCTGTACCCCACTGAATGTTTATATCTGATGTTTAAATGTCCACGTGAAGGGTAAGGCATCGGGCGACAAGGTTGGGAGAACACTTGTGAAATATAATGGGTATTTGATGTAACTGGGGTGTTGCTGTGCTTGTAAATTGTGTCAGTGCTGGAACAACTCGATGGGTGCAGCAATATCGCTGGAGAACATGGATTGGTAATTCTGGTTGGGACTCTTCAGACCTTAAAGTCTTAAGGTAGTCTAAATATTCGACTACATTAATATTGGTCCAACCTGTAGGAGTCCTGACTGCAGAGACACAATGGTCCTCGTTGGAGATGCATTGTCCACGTGTCCCAAGTGTTTTTAACTTGAGGACTAGAATCTTCTCGCCCAGGATTGTCCGACCCACTGAGTTACTCCTGCACTTTGTCTAATTGTAGAGAATGACGTCGTAACATTTCAAACATTAAAATGTTATGTTAATTTGATTTTTCAGCATCAAGTCTTCCTGGATTTGGTATTTATGGATGTTATAGAAAGATAAGGTATGTATTTCTAACCCTCTTCAGTTTAATGGGATAAATGTTTTAAATTATTGATTGATTTTCCAAATTTGTTTCTTCAACATGGAGCAGCTCACAGTCTCTGGTAGACTGATGCCAGGAAGCTCCAAAGAATGCAAAAGGTTCGACTAGACCCCGAGTGAGCTGGGATTCATCCCCTAATGCAGGACTCCTGACCGCCGGCTATGGGAGTCGAGATCGTCCCGTCAACGGGAGGCCAAAAAGAGAAGAGTTGAACTTTGTGTTGTGTTGCTTTTTATTGGTATGAGTGTATGGTAAATGAAATTCCTCGTGTTGCAAAGCATAATTTTTTTCAACACGAGCCGCCCCATGCTTGAATCGTGAGTGAATACAGTGCTGGAGGAACTTGGTGGGTTTGACAACCTCTGAAGAAATGGACGGATGACTAATCGGGTTGGGAGCTCTCAGTCTGAAATACGGGGGAGAGCTGGAAATGAGGTGGGGGTTGGGCACTGCCTGATGGGTGGATTCCAGGTGAGTGGGTGATGGGCAAATGGATGGAGTAAGTGCCAAAGGCTGAAGGTGGAAGTGATAAAAACATGTTGGATAAGGACAAGAACTGAAATGTAAAACCAGGGTGAGGTGTGGTTGGAAGGTAAAAGGGAAATATGGGACAAGGATTTGAGAGATGAGCGTACTTCCCTTCATTAACTAAGTAAAAACTAAATAATTAGATAAAAACAACTTAATAATAACTAAATAATAATAAAAGTAAATAATGACTACATTAGGTTTACCTAAGCCTAATAACTAAATAACAACTTAAGGATTAAATATTGATAACTAAATATTGATAACTAAATGATGACGACTAAATGATGACAATTCCTTTCTTGTACGCTTGTCTCAAACAGTCCCATATTCCCTCTTTCCCTTCCACCTATATCTCCCCTAGATTCATATTTCAGGTCCCTCCTTATTTGGCATTTTGTTCCTTTCACCTTGAGCCTTTGGCACTGCATCCATATGCTAATCATGCCTCACATGTACCATCTATTTACTTGCTGGCCTTGTCCTATGTGCTTCTGCCTGTTTTCACTCTTTTATCAGTCTGAGGAAGGTTGCTGACCTGAGATGTCATCCGTCCATTTCACTTTCACTGGGGCAGATTGTGCTCAGAATGCCTCCACCACTTTTCCTTTGGATAGAGCCATGTTCCCTGGTTGTAGTTGGCTCCTATTACAGGGAAAGTAGAGTTAATATTTTTGACTGGCTAATGTTTTTCCAGGTATTTTTAGCCATCTGGACACCAATGAATGTTTGTTTATCTAACATTTAAATGTCCACGTGAAGAGTAAGGCTTTGGGCAACAAGGTTGGGAGAACACTTGTGAAATATAATGGGTGTTTGATGTAACTGGGGTGTTGCTGTGCTTGTAAATTGTGTCAGTGCTGGAGCAACTCGATGGGTGCAGCAACATCACAGGAGAACATGAATTGGTAATTCTGGGTGGGGGCTCTTCAGACCTTAAACTCTTAATGTAGTCCAAATACATTAGACTATCTGAATATTGGTCCAACCTGTAGGAGTCCTGACTGCAGAGACAGAATGGTCCTGGTTGAACATCTCCAGGCATTGTTCGTGTGTCCAAGTGTTTTTACCTTGACTAGAATCTTCTCCTCAGGACTGTCCGACACTGATTTACTCCTGCACTTTGTCTAATTGTAGAGAAGGATGTTTGAACATTTCAAACATTTATGTTAGTTTGATTTTTCAGCATTAAGTCTTCCTGGATTTGGTCTTTATGGATGTTATAGAAAGATAAGGTATGTATTTCTAATGGGATAAATGTGTTAAATTATTGATGGGTTTTCCAAATTTGTTTCTTCAACATGGAGGAGGTCACAGTCTTTGGTAGAGACCGATATCTGGAAGCTCCAAAGAACGCAAAAGGTTCGACTAGACCCCGTGTGAGATGGGTTTCATCCCCCGATGCAGGACCCTCGATCGTCGGCTACGGGAGTCGAGATTGTCCCGTCAACAGGAGGCCAAAAAGGGAAGAGATTGAATTTTGTGCTCTGTTGCTTTTTATTCATATGAGTGTATGGTAAATGAAATTTCTCATGTTGCAAAGCATACTTATTTTGCCACACATGCCACCCCATGCTTGAATCGTGAGTAAATACACAGTGCTGGAGGAACTTGGTGGGTTTGACAACCTCTGTGAAGAAATGGACGGATGACTAATCAGGTCGGGAGCTTTTGGTTTGAAATACGGGGGAGAGCTGGAAATGAGGTGGGGGTTGGGCACAGCCTGACAGGTGATGGGTGGATTTCAGGTGAGTGGGTGATGGGTAAATGGATGAAGTGCCAAAGGCTGAAGGTGAAAGTGATCAAACATGTTGGATAAGGACAGGATCTGTGAAATGTAAAACCAGTGTGAGGTGGGTCTGGAAGGTAAAAGTGAAATATGGGACAAGGAGTTGAGAGATGAGCATACTTCCCTTCATTAACTAAATAACAATAATGAAAGAGTAATAACTAAGGGTCCACTAAATAGGTCCACTAAATAGGTCCACTAAATAGGTCCACTAAATAGGTCCACTAAATAGGTCCACTAAATAGGTCCACTAAATAGGTCCACTAAATAGGTCCACTAAATAGGTCCACTAAATAGGTCCACTAAATCTCATCTCTCAAAACAGTCCCATATTCCCTCTTTCCCTTCCACCCATATCTCTCCTAGTTTTATATTTCAGTTCTGTCCTTATTTGGCATTGTGTTCCTTTCACCTTGAACCTTTGACACTCACTCCATCCATATGCTAATCACGCCTCGCATGTACCACCTATTTACTTGCTGGCTTTGTCCTGTGTGCCTCTGCCTCTTTTCACTCTTTTCATCAGTCTGAGGAAGGTTCCTGACCTGAGGTGTCATCTGTCCATTCTACTTGCAGTCAGGCAGGTTGTGCCTGAACTGCTGAATGTCTTCAGCACTTTGTCTTTGGACAGAGCCACGTTCCCTGGTTGTAGTTGGCTCCTGTAACAGGGAAACTAGAGGAAAAATATTTCCTCTACTTCAGGAAAAATATTTTTGCCTGAAGCTCAGGGGGGGTTGGGTTTTTCCAGGTATTTTAACCATCTGGACACCACTGAATGTTTGTTTATATCTAGCGTTTAATTGTCCACGTGAAGAGTAAGGCATTGGGTAACAAGGTTGGGAGAACACTTGTGAAAGATAATGGGTATTTGATGTAACTGGGGTGTTGCTGTGCTTGTAAATTGTGTCAGTGCTGGAACAACTCGATGGGTGCAGCAACATCACTGGAGAACATGAATTGGTAATTCTGGGTTGGGACTCTTCAGACCTTAAACTCTTAAGGTAGTCTAACTATATTCGACTACCTTAATATTAGTCCAACCTGTAGGAGTCCTGACTGCAGAGACACAACGGTCCTCGTTGGAGATGCATCTCCAGGCATTGTCCACGTGTCGCAAGTGTTTTTACCTTGAGGACTAGAATCTTCTCACCCAGGGCTATCTGACCCACTGAGTTGCTCCTGCACTTTCTCTAATTGTAGAAAAGGACGTTTGAACGTTTCAAACATTAAAATGTTATGTTAATTTGATTTTCCACTATCAAGTCTTCCTGGATTTGGTCTTTATGGATTTCATAGGAAGGTAAGGTATATATTTCTAATCATCTTCAGTTTAATGGGATAAATGTGTTATTATTGATTGATTTTCCAAATTTGTTTCTTCAACATGGAGGAGCTCGCAGTCTCTGGTAGAGACCGATGTTGGGAAGCTCCAAAGAACGCACAAGGTTCAGCTAGACTCCCTGTGAGCTGGGATTCAACCCCCTGATGCAGGACCCACGACACGGACGGCCCGACCGCTGACTACAGGAGTCGAGATTGTCCCGTCAACTGACCCGTCAACGGGAGGCCAAAGAAGGGAAGAGTTTGAACTTGGTGTTCTGTTGCTTTTTATTGGTATGAGTGTATGGTAAATGAAATTCCTCGTGTTGCAAAGCATACTTTTTTGCAACACGAGCCACCCCATGATTGAATCGTGAGTAAATACACAGTGCTGGTGGAACTTGATGGGTTTGACAACCTCTGAAGAAATGGACAGATGACTAATCGGGTTGGGAGCTCTCAGTCTGAAATATGGGGGAGAGCTGGAAATGAGGCGGGGCTTGGGCACTGCCTGACAGGTGATGGGTGGATTTCAGGTGAGTGGGTGATGGGCAAATGGATGGAGTAAGTGCCAAAGGCTGAAGGTGAAAGTGATCAAACATGTTGGATAAGGACAGGATCTGTGAAATGTAAAACCAGTGTGAGGTGGGGCTAGAAGGTAAAAGTGAAATGTGGGACAAGAAGTTTAGAGATGAGCATACTTCCCTTCATTGACTAAGTAATAACTAAATAGTACCACTAAATAGTACCGCTAAATAGTACCGCTAAATAGTACCGCTCTTGTATGCTCGTCTCTCAAACAGTCCCATATTTCCCTCTTTCCCTTCCACCCATATCTCTCCTAGTTTCATATTTCAGTTCTGTCCTTATTTGGCATAGTGTTCCTTTCACCTTGAGCCTTTGGCACTCACTCCATCCATATGCTAATCATGCCTCACATGTACCACCTATTTACTTGCTGGCTTTGTCCTGCATGCCTCTGCCTCTTTTTAGTCTCATCAGACTGATTTCCTTCCTCGGACTGATCACTTTTGATCAGTCTGAAGAAGGTTGCTGACCTGAGATGTCATTTGTCCTTTGCACTTGCAGTCGGGCATATTGGGCTTGAACTGCTGAATGCCTCCAGCTCTTTGGCTTTGGACAGAGCCACGTTCCCTGGTTGTAGTTGGCTCCTGTTACCGGGAAAGTGTGGAGTTTAATGTTTTTGACTGAAGCTCTTGGGGGTTGTGTTTTTCAAGGTATTTTTAACTATCTGTTTAAATGTCCAAGTGGAGAGTAAGGCATCTGGCAACAGGTTTGGGGTATATAATGGGTATTTGCTGTAACTGGGGTGTTGCTGTGCTTGTAAATTGTGACAGTGCTGGAGCAACTCGATGGGTGCAGCAACATCAATGGAGAACATGGATTGGTAATTCTAGGCTCATCCGACCTTAAACTCTTAAGGTAGTCTAAATATATTCGACTACCTTAATATTAGTTCAACCTGTAGGAGTCCTGACTGCAGAGACACAATGGTCCTCGTTGGAGAAGCATCTCCAGGCATTGTCCACATGTCCCAAGTGTTTTTACCTTGAGGACTGGAATCATCTCACCCAGGCTATCTGACCAACTGAGTTGCTCCCGCACTTTCTCTAAATGTAGAAAAGGATGTTGGAACGTTTCAAACATTAAAATGTTATGTTAATTTCATTTTTCAGCATCAAGTCTTCCTGGATTTGGTCTTTATGGATGTCATAGGAAGGTAAGTTATATATTTCTAACCATTGTCAGTTTAATGGGATAAATGTGTTAAATTATTGATTGATTTTCCAAATTTGTTTTTTCAACATTGAGGAGCTTGCAGTCTCTGGCAGAGACCGATGTCGGGAAGCTCCAAAGAACGCAAAAGGTTCGACTAGACCCCGAGTGAGCTGGGATTCAACCCCGATGCAGGACCCTAAACACGTCAATATCGTCCCGTCAATGGGAGGCCAAAAAGGGAAGAGTTTGAACTTTGTGATCTGTTGCTTTTTATTGGTATGAGTGTATCGTAAATGAAATTACTTGTGTTGCAAAGCATACTTTTTTGCAACACGAGCCCCCCCATGCTTGAATCGTGAGTAAATACACAGTGCTGGTGGGTTTGACAACCTCTGAAGAAATGGACAGATGACTAATTGGGTCGGGAGCTGTCAGTCTGAAATACGTGGGAGAGCTGGAAATGAGGTGGGGGTTGGGCACTGCCTGACAGGTGATGGGTGCATTACAGGTGAGTGGATGATGGACAAATGGATGGAGTAAGTGCCAAAGGATGAAGGTGAAAGTGATCAAACATGTTGGATAAGAACAAGAACTGTGAAATGTAAAGCCAGGGTGAGGTGGGTCTGGAAGGTAAAAGGGAAATATGGGACAAGGAGTTGAGAGATGAGCATACTTTCCTTCATTAACTAAGTAATAACTAAATAACAATAACGAAAGAGTAATAAATAAGTACCGACTAAATAGTAATAACAAAATACAACTAAATAGTAATAACTAACTAGTCCTCATCTCTCGTCCCATATTTCCCTCTTTCCCTTCCACCCATATCACTCCTAGTTTTATATTTCAGTTCTGTCCTTATTTGGCATTTTGTTCCTTTCACCTTGAGCCTTTGGCACTCACTCCATCCATATGCTAATCACGCCTCACATGTACCACCTATTTACTTGCTGGCTTTGTCCTGCATGCCTCTGCCTCTTTTCACTCATCAGACTGATTTCCTTCCTCAGACTGATCACTTTTGATCAGTCTGAAGAAGGTTGCTGACCTGAGATGTCATTTGTCCTTTGCACTTGCAGTCGGGCAGATTGTGCTTGAACTGCTAAATGCCTCCAGCTCTTTGGCTTTGGACAGAGCCACGTTCCCTGGTTGTAGTTGGCTCCTGTTACAGGGAAAGTGGAGTTTAATGTTTTTGACTGAAGCTCTTGGGGGTTGTGTTTTTCAAGGTATTTTTAACTATCTGTTTAAATGTCCAAGTGGAGAGTAAGGCATCGGGCAACAAGGTTGGGGGATATAATGGGTATTTGATGTAACTGGGGTGTTGCTGTGCTTGTAAATTGTGACAGTGCTGGAGCAACTCGATGGGTGCAGCAACATCACTGGAGAACATGGATTGGTAATTCTGGGTTGGGACTCTTCCGACCTTAAACTCTTTAAGGTAATCTAAATATATTCAACTACCTTAATATTAGTCCAACCTGTAGGAGTCCTGACTGCAGAGACACAATGGTCCTCGTTGGAGAAGCATCTCCAGGCATTGTCCACATGTCCCAAGTGTTTTTATCTTGAGGACTGGAATCATCTCACCCAGGCTATCTGACCCACTGAGTTGCTCCCGCACTTTCTCTAATTGTAGAAAAGGATGTTGGAACGTTTCAAACGTTAAAATGTTATGTTAATTTCATTTTTCAGCATCAAGTCTTCCTGGGTTTGGTCTTTATGGATGTCATAGGAAGGTAAGTTATATTTCTAACCATCTTCAGTTTAATGGGATAAATGTGTTAAATTATTGATAGAATTTCCAAATTTGTTTCTTCAACATTGAGGAGCTTGCAGTCTCTGGAAGAGACCGATGTCGGGAAGCTCCAAAGAACGCAAAAGGTTCGACTAGACCCCGAGTGAGCTGGGATTCAACCCCGATGCAGGACCCTAGACACGTCAATATCGTCCCGTCAATGGGAGGCCAAAAAGGGAAGAGTTTGATCTTTGTGTTCTGTTGCTTTTTATTGGTATGAGTGTATCGTAAATGAAATTCCTCGAGCTGCAAAGCATACTTTTTCTGCAACACGAGCCCCCCCCACATGCTTGAATCGTGAGTAAATACACAGTGCTGGTGGGTTTGACAACCTCTGAAGAAATGGACAGATGACTAATTGGGTCGGGAGCTGTCAGTCTGAAATACGTGGGAGAGCTGGAAATGAGGTGGGGGTTGGGCACTGCCTGACAGGTGATGGGTGCATTACAGGTGAGTGGATGATGGACAAATGGATGGAGTAAGTGCCAAAGGCTGAAGGTGAAAGTGATCAAACATGTTGGATAAGGACAAGAACTGTGAAATGTAAAACCAGGGTGAGGTGGGTCTGGAAGGTAAAAGGGAAATATGGGACAAGGAGTTGAGAGATGAGCATACTTTCCTTCATTAACTAAGTAATAACAAAATAACAATAACGAAAGAGTAATAACTAAGTACCGACTAAATGGTACCGACTAAATGGTACCGACTAAATACTGACTAGATAGTACCAAATAGTAATAACCAAATAGTAATAACAAAAAACAACTAAATAGTGATAACCAAGTAGTAATAACTAAATATAACTAAATAGTAATAACTAAATAGTAATAACTAACTAGTCCTCATCTCTCGTCCCATATTCCCTCTTTCCCTTCCACCCATATCTCTCCTAGTTTTATATTTCAGTTCTGTCCTTATTTGGCATTTTGTTCCTTTCACCTTGAGCCTTTGGCACTCACTCCATCCATATGCTAATCACGCCTCACAGGTACCACCTATTTACTTGCTGGCTTTGTCCTGCATGCCTCTGCCTATTTTTACTCTCTTTCATCAGTCTGAGGAAGGTTGCTGACCTGAGGAGTCATCTGTCCATTCCACTTGCAGTCAGGCAGATTGTGCCTGAACTGCTGAATGCCTCCAGCACTTTGTTTTTGGATATAGCCATGTTCCCTGGTTGTAGTTGGCTCCTGTTACAGGGAAAGTGGAGTTTAATATTTTTGACTGAATCTCTGGGGGGTTGGGATTTCCAGGTATTTTTAACCATGTGGACACCACTGAATGTTTTGTTTATATCTAATGTTTTAATGTCCACTTGAAGGGTAAGGCATTGGGCAGCAAGGTTGGGCGAACACTTGTGAAATATAATGGGTATTTGATGTAACTGGGGTGTTGCTGTGCTTGTAAATTGTGCCAGTGCTGGAGCAACTCGATGGGTGCAGCAACATCGCTGGAGAACAGAATTAGTAATTCTGGTTTTGGACTCTTCAGACCTTAAACTCTTAAGGTAGTCTAAATATATTCGACTACCTTAATATTAGTCCAACCTGTAGGAGTCCTGACTGCAGAGACACAACGGTCCTCATTGGAGATGCATCTCCAGGCATTGTCCACATGTCCCAAGTGTTTACCTTGAGGACTAGAAGCTTCTTTCTCACCCAGGGTAATCTTACCCACTGAGTTGATCCTGCACTTTCTCTAATTGTAGAAAAGGACGTTGGAACGTTTCAAACATTAAAATGTTATTTTAATTTGATTTCAGCATCAAGTCTTTATGGATGTCATAGGAAGGTAAGGTATATATTTCTACCCATCTTCAGTTTAATGGGATAAATGTGTTTATTATTGATTTTTCCAAATTTTTTCTTCAACATGGAGGAGCTCGCAGTCTCTGGTAGAGACCGAAGTCGAAGCTCCAAAGAACGCAAAAGCTTCGGCTAGACCCCGAGTGAGCTGGGATTCAACCCCCTGATGCAGGACCCACGACACGTTAGCCCGACCGCTGACTACGGGAGTCGAGATCGTCCCGTCAACGGGAGGCCAAAGAAGGGAAGAGTTTGAACTTGGTGTTCTGTTGCTTTTTATTGGTATGAGTGTATGGTAAATGAAATTCCTCGTGTTGCAAAGCATACTTTTTTGCAACACGAGTTGCCCCATGATTGAATCGTGAGTAAATACAGTGCTGGAGGAACTTGATGGGTTTGACAACCTCTGAAGAAATGGACAGATGACTAATGGGGTTGGGAGCTCTCAGTCTGAAATACTGGGAGAGCTGGAAATGAGGTGGGGCTTGGGCACTGCCTGACAGGTGATGGGTGGATTTCAGGTGAGTGGGTGATGGGCAAATGGATGGAGTAAGTGCCAAAGGCTGAAGGTGAAAGTGATCAAACATGTTGGATAAGGACAGGATCTGTGAAATGTAAAACCAGTGTGAGGTGGGGCTAGAAGGTAAAAGTGAAATATGGGACAAGGATTTGAGAGATGAGCATACTTCCCTTCATTAACTAAGTAATAACTATAACACCTCTAATAAATGCATTGAAGGATTCCCATAATAATGTGGGCGATATGCCTGGAGTGTCATTTATTTCGAAAAAGAGGTCCATTTGTTGTTTGAAATATCAACTCCCTGGCGGGTCTTTTAAAATTTGAGGATTGTACCTCCAAAACGATTTGTTCTTAGACATTCCTTCCAGTTTTAAAAATAAAGTTAGTGTGGAGTGATTTGAGATCGTGTTGGCGTGGTATTTTGGGTTCCAAGTATAAGGGATTAATTTTGTATCCACCAGGAAATAATCTATACGTGAGTATGTCCTGTGTATCCAGTTAGGTGTGAGGAGGATGCTAGGAGGCTGCAGGGTGATTTGGATAGGCTGAGTGAATGGGCAGATGCATGGCAGATGCCGTATAATGTGGATAAATGTGAGGTTATCCACTTTGGTGGCAAAAACATGAGGGTAGACTATTATCTGAATGGTGGCAGATTAGGAAAGGGGGAGATGCAACGAGACCTGGGTGTCATGGTACACCAGTCATTGAAAGTAGGCATGCAGGTGCAGCAGGCAGTGAGGAAAGCAAATGGTATGTTAGCATTCATAGCGAAAGGATTTGAGTATAGGAGCAGGGAGGTTCTACTGCAGTTGTACAGGGTTTTGGTGAGGCCACACCTGAAGTATTGCGTACAGTTTTGGTCTCCAAATCTGAGGAAAGACATCCTTGCCATAGAGGGGGTACAGAGAAGATTCACCAGACTGATTCCTGGGATGTCAGGACTTTCATATGAGGAAAGATTGGATAGACTCGGCTTGTACTCGCTGGAATTTAGAAGATTGAGGGGGGATCTTATAGAAACTTACAAAATTCTTGAGGGGTTGGACAAGCTAGATGCTGGAAGATTGTTCCCGATGTTGGGGGAGTCCAGAACATGGGGTCACAGTCTAAGGATAAGGGGGAATTCCTTTAGGACCGAGATGAGGAAAACATTCTTTACACAGAGAGTGGTGAGTCTCTGGAATTCTACTGCAGTTGTACAGGTTCTTGGTGAGACCACACGGAGTATTACGTACAGTTTTGGTCTCCTAATCTGAGGAAAGCCATTCTTGCCGTAGAGGGAGTACAGAGAAGGTTCACCAGACTGATTCCTGGGATGTCAGGACGTCCATATTAAGAAAGGCTGGATAGACTCGGCTTGTACTCGCTAGAATTTAGAAGATTGAGGGGGGATCTTATAGAAATTTATGAAACTATTAAGGGGTTGGACAGGCTAGATGCAGGAAGTTTGTTCCCGATGCTGGGGAAATCCAGGACAAGGGGTCAGAGTTTAAGGATGCGGGAATTTTTTTAGGACCGAGATGAGAACAACATTTTTTACACAGAGAGTGGTGAATCTCTGGCATTCTCTGCTACAGAAGGCAGTTGAGGTCAGTTCATTGGCTATATTTAAGAGGGAGTTCGATGTGGCCCTTGTGGTTAAAGGGGGTTTGGAGAGAAGGCAGGTAAGGGATACTGAGTTGGATGATCAGCCGTGATCATATTGAATGGCGGTGCAGGCTGGAAGTGCCGAATGGGCTACTCTTGCACCTATTTTCTATGTTTCTGTGATGCTATTACCTTCTACTTTACATCATCACCGTCTATGTCTCGTTTACAATATTAGCCAGAGTTATACTTGTGAACATTTGGTCAGGTTAGTTCTATTATTATCACATGTACCGAGCTGCAGTGGAGTTGTTTTGCGCGCTGTTCACTTGGTTCAAATATCCCAGACACAAAAGCAATCAATGTAAAGCTAAGTGCAATAGATCTGGTAAATGGGAAGATACAAAATGTAGAATATAGTTCATGATACCGAATATCATGCTGAATGTGATTCTTTATTCCCACTAAACCCCGATTTGTCCGGGTATTTGGAACAATGAACAATCATTGCTCAAGCCACATTGCATAATTCCGGTCTACGTTCTCCTCGATGTTGCCCCTGTGCATTTGGAGGACTGGAGATTTGTGCAAACACAAATCCATCATTGAACCTGATGTAAAATTCGTGCCGAGGTGCATAGCCAGAAAGATTAATGATGCAATGCTTCTATCAACTATGAGTGTTGGATTGTGAAGGTGATAACAATTAAGCTGCAAGGGGCATTAAATGTAGGCTTTATGTTTAGGTTTATTATTGCCATCTGCTCTGAGGCGCATGATAAAGCAAAGGGGGAGATACAGAATGCAGAATGATAACGCATATGTTCCATGGACATATATCCACCAAGGTGTAGGGATGTTTCGAACAGTATTCTGATAATGGAACAGAAGAAACTATCCCTATGTGTAGTTGTCCGCTTTCGAGAGCTTGTACTTTCCACTGGACGGGAGCAGGGGCGGAAAGGAATGATCGCGTTGGGACACGGCTTTTATTATGTTTGTTGCTGTTACGAGGCAGCGTGGTAGAGATGGAGTCAATTGCGCGAGGTCTGATCTGTGTGATGGACTTTGCCACATCTAAAATATATCTACAACTTCTAGCCGCCTTGGGCAGAATATTTCCCAAACTAAGCTGCGATACATGGTGCCAGTGTGCTTTCCATGGTCCACCCGTAGTGGTTTGTGGAAGTTATCTTAGCCTTCTCCGAACGTTTTGCCTGCTTGGCTACGTCATATATGCGGCTGATGGTGGTAATAATAACGCCAAGCAACGCGAAGCTCAACAATTTCCACTTCACCGTTGATGCTGATTTGGTGCGTGTACCCCGCCGTGCCTTTTCGTCTTGTTGACATCATGGAAGTGGGTATTTTCAAGACACGATTTCAGTCCGTACTCGCTCTCTCCCCTGCCTGTATTACGTGTCGTCATTTTCGTCATCCGACACACGACAGTGTAGCAATGTTACAAAATTTGGAGATTTTAAAAATCAAGTCTGCAATTTATCCCATCAGACAAAGCATAAAAAGAAGTTTAATTTGACACCTAATTTACTTTCATATCTTCAGTATTAAGAAAGTTATGGCCATTTTCATACTCGGAAATTAGCATCTTGTTCCCCATTGCCTTTCCATTGACTTAACTCAAAAGCTGTGATCTGGAACAGTTAAAAGCCCATAACTTTCTTAATAATTAAGAGAACTCAATGGAATTTTCAGTTATTATAGATTGAAGCATTCTGAAACAAATATTAAATAATCTTACTTGGATGACCTGAAATTAAAGCATATAATTAGTTAGTTATCTAATTGTAGCTAATTACAAAATTCAATGAGTAGATCTAAACATCTATACATTTCTTAAGAAAAGATAAACTTTTTTTTAATTGCCTAGGTGTCCAAATAACATTCACACAATAATCCACAATATAACATAATTTTTAAATCTCATTTTCATGAATTTCTGGGCCAAATGGAAGGAATTTAGTGTTTTATGCCTGTAAATTAATGGCCATTTAAATCAACTAGCGAGTGGGTTTTAGTGGAATGCGGTGGATTGGAACGTTGCGGTTTGCGGTGAAGTCGGGGGGGAAAATACTGTTGGTTCATACATTTTTTTGGACCCCATTTCGCAACATGAAAATATTATTAAAGCCTCCCGAAAAACCAACTTTTAATATATAAATAAACTATTTACCTTTTTTTCTCCCCTACGGAAAATCCTTCCGGTTGTCAGTGCTCACGGCTTTTGAAGGTGATTTTTAAATTACTCTAGTTAACAAATAATTTAGAGTAATTTAAAAATACCTTCATTGATGAACTGTCGGAGCGATTTTTCTTCCGCAACGAAATCGCCCGACATTCATCGATTATCCAGGTCTGTGGAAAAACTGCACTTTAAACCCGCCCCCCTCTGAAAGGCGCTAAAGTCGCGCACACGGGGAGCGGCAGAACTGCAGCGCCGCTAAAGGTAAGTTTTGCACCATACCTAGACAGTGGTGTTGTCTGCGAGCGCTTTGAAGGAATTGGGGCCGTGTCGGCCTTGAGTCGCGAGTGTAAATGGAGAATATTAGGGAACTGAGAATGAATCCTTGCGGGGCAGCGGCGATGAGTGTTATTGTGAGGAAGTTGTTGTCACTTAACCTGACTGATCGAGGACGCTGGGCCCGAAAGTTACGGATCCCGTGGCTGAGGAAGGATGTGATTCCGAGATCCCAGAGTTTGGAGATAACCGCCACTCCCTCCCCCAGCACACACCGCTACACATGGCCTTGCCAACCTCGAGACTGTTCCTACATTCAATCCCACAATTACAGAGGTGACCTTAATTTCCACGTATAGACACACTAGTCTTCATTTCCTTATTGTCCACAAATATATTCGCTCCAAGCCTGTTTGTACTTAACAAGCGAACATCGCAACTATCTGGGATTGATGGTACTGTGGGCTCAGAGATATTTTCGAGAGTGTTTTTCACCTAACTCTGTCACTCCATTGTGAAATATTATTCTGAAACATTGATGCAAACGTAATGATTCTCAAACCCGTTGTGTAATTCTCTCACGATCCGTCCTGTCAGAGCCTCGCAGAAACCTACCGTGTAAAAAAATAAACTTTGCATTGATCCAAACTGCAGATTAAAGGATCTTATGAATTAGAGTGATAAGTGTGTCAATGTGCCCACACCGACCAACATGTCGTAGCTACGCTAATCGATTGTTGGTCCTTTGACAACCAGTTCATCTGAAGGATGAATCTCGACTTCTATCTCGGCACCCATTTGAAAGTACTGTAAGTGGCGTATTCCTTAAATTAGATAGTTCGAAGGCATAAGACTCTGCTGACCAAGTGCTAGTAATTGGGATTTAGTAGTTGGATACTATTGACATAGACCGTTGTTGGGCCGGCTTCTCTGCAATGTGCCGTTGTGGCACACGACCCAGTCTTGCACAATTCTCCACATGTGGTCTCACCGTCACTAGTTATGGCAGGAGTTCGCTCCTCTTTTTCCTTGAATGGGTCGAGTTATAATAAGAGGTGCGGACACTATTCCTTCGAGTGCCGGAGGATGAGGGGTGATCTTATCATTATGTATGAAATCATGAGGAAAATAGATTTGGTAAATGCCCCTTTTCCCACGTCGAGGAATCAAAACCATCTTAGATATCGATCACGTCTGTTTCACATGGAAATTCTTAATGGCCATCATTCTACGAACATTCCCGCTTTGATCATTAAATACCACTTTTCTCAGATTATTAGCATTGGTAAGATTAAGGAAATGTTTACCATTGTGATATGTACCGAGAAATAGTGAAAAGCTATGTTGTGCATCCATTCCACCCAGATCGGATAGATCGTGTGTTAAAGAAGGAACTGCAGATGCTGGAGAATCGAGGGTTACACAAAAAGCTGGAGAAACTCAGCGGGTGCAGTCTGAAGAAGGGTCTCGACCCGAAACGTCGCCTATCTCCTTCGCTCCTTAGATGCTGCTGCACCCGCTGAGTTTCTCCAGCTTTTTGTGTAACCCTCGGATAGATCGTGCATAGGTACAAACTGTTCAAACTCAGATACCAGAGATAGAGCAAAGGGGAATGAACAGAATACTGAACATTGTTCGCGATGTTATGCTCAATATTGCCTTTTATTTCCACGAATCCCAGAACTATCCGTGTGTTTGTAAGGATGAACATCATGTGCTCAGGCCGCATTGTGTAATTCCGCCCTCCGTGGAACTGGTCATGTGCAGTTGGTGAATTCGAATTCTGTAAATACGCAAAGTTAGTTCAATGTGCAAAACGTATCATTTGACTGTGCCGAGGTCCACAGCTGGAACGATGTATGATGCAGTGCTTCTGTGAGCCTCGAGACATCCCGCTGGGTTCGTCGTGGTGTGACAAATTAAGATGCAAAGACCATTAGGTTTTAGCCTCACGTTGATTATTATCACATGTATCAAGGTCCAGTCTAAAACCTGGTTGCGCATGCTGTCCAAACTAATCAGATACAACATATACAGATTCAATCAGTTCAAACACGAGGGCAGAGAGTGGTGAGTCTTTGTATAAACACATAGGCTGGTCAGTGTGTGGATTCGCACAGGGGTTAGTGGGTATATAGAACGAGCTGCCAGAGGAGGTAGTTGAGGTGAAATCAATCACACAATTTAAAGACATTTGGACAGGTACGTGAATAGGTAAAGTTGAAAACGAAAAGGGCCAAACATACTAAGTTGGAGTAGATTAATAATAATAATAATGATATTAATAATAATATTAATGATAAACACTTTAATAATCCCCTTTTAAGGGGAAATTCAGATGTCCTTGCAGCACACTAATACAAATACAACACAGCGTTAAAGAAGAAGTTTAACATTGAAACATAAAAACATCCCCCACAGTGGCTCCCACTGTTGGGGAAGGCAGAACGTCCAGTCCCCTTCCTCATGTCCACCCTGGATCGGGCCGATTGAGGTCTCCACGGTCGCCGCTACGAAGGCTTGATGTTCCAGGCCGTTCTCGCAGGGTGATGATGCTCCGGCGCACGGGAGAGGCTTCTCAGCGGTTGGGACGCCTCGAACGGCCGCCTCCTTACCGGAGACCGCGGCTTCCAAGCCAACAGGCCGTGCTGAACGGAGCTCCACACACTGGCGATCTCGGCGAGATATTCCAGGCTCCAGGTTTTATCGTCAGCGACGCCGCCCGCAGCTGGCCGCTCCACAGACCTGCAGCTCCGCGATGTTCAATCGGCAGATCCCAGCACACCGGAGCTCCAGCCCCGATAGCGCTCCAGCGCTGTGCCGCCGCCGAAGCCGAGGTTCTGGCCAGGTCCCCTAAGGCAGCGCCGCTCCAGACCCCGCTGGTAGGCCGCGAGGACAGGTCGAATGAGCTGCTCGGAGGAATGCAGCCGCTGCGACCAGGTAGGGACTTGAAAAGCAGTTTAACCCGCCCCCCCCCACCCCCACACATCAAAAAATTACACCCCCAACTACACACTTAACGTGAAAAGAAACGGACTGCAGGACTGGCAGCCGTACAGGACAGCGGCCCCTCAAGTAGATGGGTCACATTCGTCGGTTAGGGCAAGCTGGGCCGATGGTCAATGACTATGTAAATAGATAAAACAAAGTGGACGATACAGAGTGCAGAACACAGTTTTCACCATTGTATCGCATCGTTGCTCACCAGTTAGTGAGACAAAGCCCAATGCCACAATGGGTTAGAGGCTGTGAGACAAAGCCCAATGCCACAATGGGTTAGAGGCTGTGAGACAAAGCCCAATGCCACAATGGGTTAGAGGCTGTGAGACAAAGCCCAATGCCACAATGGGTTAGAGGCTGTGAGACAGCGCCCAATGCCACAATGGGTTAGAGGCTGTGAGACAAAGCCCAATGCCACAATGGGTTAGAGGCTGTGAGACAAAGCCCAATGCCACAATGGGTTTGAGGCTGTGAGACAAAGCCCAATGCCACAATGGGTTAGAGGCTGCTGTGAGACAAAGCCCAATGCCACAGTGGGTTAGAGGCTGTTGTGAGACAAAGCCCAATGCCACAATGGGTTTGAGGCTGTGAGACAAAGCCCAATGCCACAATGGGTTAGAGGCTGTGAGACAAAGCCCAATGCCACAATGGGTTAGAGGCTGTGAGACAAAGCCCAATGCCACAATGGGTTAGAGGCTGTGAGACAAAGCCCAATGCCACAATGTGTCCGTCGGAAACCAGCACCACTGCGTCGCTAATGATTTCAAAGATGATGGATGAATGAAGTGAGAGGCAAATTGAACAGTGCTCCAACTGTGGAGGGATTGTTCTGAGGCCTGATCACAGATTCGGATGTCCCGTGGTGTGCAATTCAGAACTGGCCTCGGACTCAATCATTTCATACCTGATTACAATTACTCTTCATTTCCCTGTTGCCCAAAAAACATATTCGCCCAGCCATATTTGTACTTGATCAATGAGCATCACTATTTTCTGGGTAGGAGGTACAGTTTATTCAGATATGTTTGCCAGGATAAATTCCATCTTATCTCAGTCATCCAATTCGTATTATGAAACATTTATCCTAACTAGATTATCCAGCAGCCCTTTGTGTATTTCGGTGAATATCCATCCTGTCAAGGTCTCTCAGAAGCCTACAGAAATATATAACGTCAAAGCATAAGAGGGGAAAAGGGTAACTACAGAGAGAGTGGGACCTCTCATGAATCAAAGCGGTCTCCCTTGGGTGGAGCCAGAGGAGATGGACAAGATCGTCAATAAGTATCTATCCTCTGTATTTTTCGAGGATAAAAACAGTCGGACGGAGGATCTTGGGGCAGTCAACGGAAGTTTCTTGAGAGTTGTCAGTGTAACCGTCGAAGAAGTACTGATGGCACTATCGTGTATCAATGCAGACAATCTCCAGGGCCTGAACAGACATATCCGAGGACATTTTACGAAACTACAGTGGGAATTGCAGGAGGCCTCGTTGAAATGTACGTGGTCAAGGTGTGGAAATAGGCCATTCGGACCTTCGAGCCAGCACCGCCATTCACTGTGATCATGGCTGATCATCCACAATCAATACCCCGTTCCTGCCTTCTCCCCATATCCGTTGAATCTGCTATATTGAAAAGCTCTATCTAACTATCTTGAAAACACCCAGAGAATAGGCACCCACTGCCTTCTGAGGCAGACAATTCCACAGATTCACAACTCTCTGGGTGAGAAAATGTTTCCCCATCTCCGTTCTAAATGCGCTTATCCATTATTCTTAAACGATGCCCCCTGGTTCTAGACTCCTTCCAACAAAGGGAACACGTTTCCTGCCTCTAGCGTGTTAGAAACATAGAAACATAGAAAAATAGGTGCAGTAGTAGGCCTTTCGGCCCTTCGAGCCTGCATCGCCATTCAATATGATCATGGCTGATCATACAACTCAGTATCCCGTACCTGCCTTCTCTCCATACCCCCGATCCCTTTAGCCACAAGTGCCACATCTAACGCCCGCTTAAATATAGCCAATGAACTGGCCTCAACTACCTTCTGTGGCAGAGAATTCCAGAGACTCACCACTCTCTGTGTAAAGAATGTTTTCCTCATCTCGGTCCTAAAGGAATTCCCCCTTATCCTTTGACTGTGACCCCTTGTTCTAGACTCCCCCAACATCGGGAACAATCTTCCAGCATCTAGCTGGTCCAACCCCTTAAGAATTTTGTAAGTTTCTATGAGATCCCCCCTCAATCTTCTAAATTCCAGCGAGTACAAGCCGAGTCTATCCAATCTTTCCTCATATGAAAGTCCTGACATCCCAGGAATCAGTCTGGTGAATCTTCTCTGTACCCCTCTATGGCAAGGATGTCTTTCTTCAGATTTGGAGACCAAAACTGTACGCAATACTCCAGGTGTGGCCTCACCAAAACCCTGTACAACTGCAGTAGTTCCTCCCTGCTCCTATACTCAAATCCTATCGCTATGAATGCTAACATACCATTTGCTTTCTTCACTGCCTGCTGCACCTGCATGCCTACTTTCAATGATTGGTGTACCATGACACCGAGGTCTCGTTGCATCTCCCCTTTTCCTAATCTGCCACTATTCAGATAATAGTCTACCCTCATGTTCTTGCCACCAAAGTGGATAACCTCACATTTTCCACATTATACTGAATCTGCCATACATCTGCCATTCACTCAGCCTATCCAAATCACCCTGCAGCCTCCAAGCATCCTCCTCAAACCTATCTATACCCCCCAGCTTGGTGTCATCTGCAAACTTGGAGATGTTGCATTGAATTCCCTTGTCCAAATCATTAATATATATTGTAAATAGCTGGGGTCCCAGCACTGAGCCTTGCGGTACCCCACTAGTCACTGCCTGCCATTCTGAAAATGACCCGTTTACTCCTACACTTTGTCTCCTGTCTGCCAGCCAGTTTATAGCTTTTGTGACAATATCCATGTAATGTATGGATATGAGCTGTCCTCATTCTCGCACATGCTCAGCCTCGCGCATATATTTATGTAAATCGGTCAGTGACCTTTAACTTGGTAACAAATCATTCTTGCTTTTGATCCCAACACGAGTGTGTGTGGAGCCATCTTTCTCCGTCTAATATGTGCTAGTTTTACCGACATCGTAAGCAGACACATATCAAAACATGGCGGCAGCGGTGAAAGTGAAGATGTGGATAAAATGAACGCTATGATGATTAGCAAAAATGCTTTGAAAAGCTTTCAGGAATCAGTGTTTGAATGCTCAGCGACCGACTAGCTGCATGCATGAGTCGAATGATATGCAGGCCAGTGAGCACACAACGATAAGACGCAGAGTGTAAATCAGTGCTGTGGGAGACTGCTTAAAGATAGCACACGCTGTATGGAAACACCTTTTTAAAAGTTTTGTTTCAGACATTTTATTGATAGTAGTAGTAGGTATTATAAGAATATTACCCTAATTACGCAGTCGCGCGTTGTGCTTATAGCTAAATCTCACGTAAGACTCACGTAATCTCACGTAGGTGTATATTATAGACCGCCAAATGGGGAACGAGAATTGGAAGAGCAAATATGTAAAGAGATAGCAGATATTAGTAGTAAGCACAAGGTAGTGATTGTGGGAGATTTCAACTTTCCACACATAGACTGGGCAACACATTCTGTTAATGGGCTGGATGGTTTGGAGTTTGTAAAATGTGTGCAGGATAGTTTTTTGCAGCAATACATAGAGGTGCCTATTAGAGGAGGGGCAGTGCTGGACCTCCTGTTAGGAAATGAGACGGGACAGGTGGTGGAGGTATGCGTAGGGGAGCACTTCGGGTCCAGTGATCACAATACCATTAGTTTCAATATAATTATGGAGAAGGACAGAACTGGGCCTAGGGTTGAGATTTTTGATTGGAGAAAGGCTAACTTTAACGAGATGCGAGATGATTTAAAAGGAGTGAACTGGGACATTTTGTTTTATGGGAAAGATGTAGAGGAGAAATGGAGGACATTTAAAGGGGAAATTTTAAGAGTACAAAATCTTTATGTTCCTGTTCGGTTGAAAGGAACCAGTAAAAATTGGAAAGAGCCCTGGTTTTCAAGGGAAATTGGACATCTTGTTCGGAAAAAGAGGGAGATCTACAATAATTATAAGCAGCATGAAGTAAATGAGGTGCTTGAGGAGTATAAGGAATGTAAAAAGAATCTTAAGAAAGAAATTAGAAAAGCTAAAAGAAGATATGAGGTTGCTTTGGCAAGTAAGGTGAAAGTAAATCCAAAGGGTTTCTACAGCTATGTTAATAGCAAAAGGATAACAAGGGATAAAATTGGTCCATTGGAAAGACCGAATGGACAGCTATCTGCAGAGCCAAAAGAGATGGGGGAGATATTGAACAATTTCTTTTCTTCGGTATTCACCAAGGAGAAGGATATTGAATTATGTGAGGTAAGGGAAACTAGTAGAGTAGCTATGGAAACTATGAGTTTCAAAGTAAAAGAAGTACTGACACTTTTGAAAAATATAAAAGTGGATAAGTCTCCAGGTCCTGACAGGATATTCCCTAGGACATTGAGGGAAGTTAGTGTAGAAATAGCCGGGGCTATGACAGAAATATTTCAAATGTCATTAGAAACGGGAATAGTCCCCGAGGATTGGCGTATTGCACATGTTGTTCCATTGTTTAAAAAGGGTTCTAAAAGTAAACCTAGCAATTATAGACCGGTTAGTTTGACTTCAGTGGTGGGCAAATTAATGGAAAAGATACTTAAAGATAATATATACAAGTATCTGGATAAAGAGGGTCTAATTAGGAACAGTCAATATGGATTTATGCCTGGAAGGTCATGTTTGACTAATCTTCTTCAATTTTTTGAAGAGGTTACTAGGGAAATTGACGAGGGTAAAGCAGTGGATGTTGTCTATATGGACTTCAGTAAGGCCTTTGACAAGGTTCCACATGGAAGGTTGGTTAAGAAGGTTCAACTGTTGGGTATAAATGCAGGAATAGCAAGATGGATTCAACAGTGGCTGAATGGGAGAAGCCAGAGAGTAATGGTGGATGGCTGTTTGTCGGGTTGGAGGCAGGTGACTAGTGGGGTGCCTCAGGGATCTGTTTTGGGTCCTATGTTGTTTGTCATGTACATCAATGATCTGGATGAAGGGGTGGTAAATTGGATTAGTAAGTATGCAGATGATACAAAGATAGGGGGTGTTGTGGATAATGAAGAGGATTTCCAAAGTCTACAGAGTGATTTAGGCCAGTTGGAAAAATGGGCTGAAAGATGGCAGATGGAGTTTAATGCTGATAAATGTGAGGTGCTACACCTTGGCAGGACAAATCAAAATAGGACGTACATGGTAAATGGCAGGGAATTGAAGAATACAGTTGAACAGAGGGATCTGGGAATAACCGTGCATAGTTCCTTGAAGGTGGAATCTCATATAGATAGGGTGGTAAAGAAAGCTTTTGGTATGCTAGCCTTTATAAATCAGAGCATTGAGTATAGAAGCTGGGATGTAATGTTAAAATTGTACAAGGCGTTGGTGAGACCAAATCTGGAGTATGGTGTGCAGTTTTGGTCGCCCAATTATAGGAAGGATGTCAACAAAATAGAGAGGGTACAGAGGAGATTTACTAGAATGTTGCCTGGGTTTCAACAGCTAAGTTACAGAGATAGGGTAAATAAGTTAGGTCTTTATTCTCTGGAGCGCAGAAGGTTAAGGGGGGACTTGATAGAGGTCTTTAAAATGATGAGAGGGATAGACAGAGTTAATGTGGACAAGCTTTTCCCTTTGAGAATAGGGAAGATTCAAACACGAGGACATGACTTTAGAATTAAGGGACAGAAGTTTAGGGGTAACATGAGGGGGAACTTCTTTACTCAGGGAGTGGTAGCGGTGTGGAATGAGCTTCCAGTGGAAGTGGTGGCGGCAGGTTTGTTGGTATCATTTAAAAATAAATTGGATAGGCATATGGATGAGAAGGGTATGGAGGGTTATGGTACGAGTGCAGGCAGATGGGACTAAGGGAAAAACGTTGTTCGGCATGGACTTGAAGGGCCGAGATGGCCTGTTTCCGTGTTGTAATTGTTATATGGTTATATGGTTATATGGTAAGACGTTAAGAGCTACGGGATACGCTGATATTTGAATTGAGTTGAATAGGATTTATTTTATTGTCATTCAAACAATAGTTTGAACGAAATTCCAAACATCCATCATAGTGAATCTCCAGGCACCACCTCACAATGATGGAAGGCAAAAGGTCGTGTCTCTTCCTTGCGTGCTCTCCCGCTGTGTCGAGGGGAACGACGCGCTCGATGTTGAAGCCCCCGCCGGGTGATGGTACATCCCGTGGCTGATTCCAATCTCCGCGAACGGGCCGACTCAAACTCCGCGACCCGGTGCGGGCGAAGCCGTCACCCTCCAGCCCAGCGGTCGAAGCTGCTGATGCGGGAGCTCCCGAAAATCAGTCACCAAGCAGGGACCTACGAGCTCCCGATGTTAAGGTCCACTGGGCCTGCAGCCGAGGCCCGCCAAGCTCCGAAGTTGGGAAGGAACCACAGCGCCACCACAGCCTCCGAGGTCAGACAGCTCCGCGATGGGAAGTCCACAGACTCTATCACCGCAGCCCCCAAAGTCTATTGGACGCCGCCAGCTCCACGATATTAGGCCTCAGCGGACACGGAGATATGACAAGTAAAATACCCCATCCCGGTTGAAGGAAGATATTTAATAACATCTTTCCCCCACTCCCCACGTATACACAACTAAAAATAAATAAAACCTACGTTTAATAAGAAAAAATAAAACAAAAAACGGCAAAGACAGGCGACTGCAGGCGAGCCGCAGCTGCTTGGCAGCGCTGACACTTCCGGATGGATGTGGCGGCGTAGGCTATTCCATCTTTCCACGTGGCTCTACCACCCGCTCCAAAGCTCAAAGAGAAGCGAGTGTAAAATGTTTTAACAAATGTACGAAAATTATCATTGCATGACTACTGCCCCATACAGCATCTCCCCATTAGTACTACAACATAGTGTGTTATTACATCAGTACTACTCCACAATGTGTCACTCCGTCAGCACAGCCCCACAGTGTGTCATTCCATCAGAACCACCCCACAGCGTGACACTTCATCAGTAGTATTTTACTTCGGAGTCACGTGAGTGACAACGTGAAGAAGGCCGTCAGCCCGCATGCGCGTCATTATTCTAGCGCACTGCGCAACGGCTGACTGGGGGGCGCGTTGCCCCTTCCAGCGGTAATTGTAAACCTGTAGGCAAGTTTTCAACTTATTCCCAGGTTTTGTTTTTGTCTCTCTCCTGCAGGAATCTCCGTTTCAGAGGATTTGCTGCTGGAACTAATTCGGGGCATGCCGCGCAACCGGATATGGATGAGGGGATTCGCGGTCTCGGCCGACGGATACCGGGTCCACGGGCGACCAGCTACAGAGACCGCGGAAGTGCGGGTAGCTGGCGGCCGTCGGGGTCACCACCCAAGTCATTGACAGTCCAGTCAGTGGCTTCCAGACCGTCTGTGATTCCCCAGAAAGGGGGTAAAACCACAATAAGCCGGTAAGGTCTGTGAAAGTCAGGCCAGGAGGGACCCCCCCCCCCCCAACATACAGGGGTCAGCTGCTCCAGACCGCTGTGATTCCACAGAAAGGGGGTAATACCAACAGTAAGTCGGTGAGGTCTGTGGAAGTCAAGCCAGGAAGGACCCCACCAAACTACAGCGGTCAGCCGCTTCCAGACCGCTGTGGGTCCCCAGAAAGGGGGTAAAACCAAGTGTAAGGCGGTTAGGCTTGTGGACTAGGGGAGTCAGGCTAGGAGGGTTCCCCTCCCACATACCTAGGTACGTCCTCGGACGTTTAACCCAGATGGAGCATGGATAGCGCCCTCAGACGTTTATCCCACAAATATAATGCTCAAACCTGGTATAGGTCCGAAGGAGGGGCCATATCAGCTCATGTATCCTAAGGGGCCTGCGGCAGCACCTGTTTCAGGGCTGCCTACGAATCTCCCTCCCTGTGGAGGGGAGTGCGAATGGTCAGTGTGTATCTTACTTAAAAATTGAAAGTACGTCCGTGGAACATACTGGAGCACATGCATATGTGCAAACGAAGTTGTTGCTGCCGGAAGAGTTGGTCTCCAGCCATTGGCTGAATACCCGGAAGGGGCCAGAGTTCAATTGCCGGCAGTGGACAGCGCAATCGGGGTGATATTGGAGGGGCATGAGATTCAGGAAATGAAACTATCTGCCAAATCAGGCAAGACTTATCCAACAGGCAAGACCAGAATGAGGAAGCAAAATCAACTAGTCGGACTAATCAAGGTACCGACGACGAGCAAAGCTTCATCGTTAGGCGACGAAACACCACACGCCTCCATCGGGGGTAAGCGGTTCACTGAAGCCAGTGGCAGCCTGAACGCTGGGCAGAGGTCTTTCAGGCCAAGGCCCAAGCCGGTGTCAGGAATAATGTGGAATCCACGTACCCAACCAGTCCTATTCTCCAATCAAGGAGCGAAAAAGAACCCGCATCAGGGGGCCGTTGGCTTACCATAAGACCACCGGTAGCCATGGGGGTAGGATGGTCTGGTTCTTCCGAAACATGGGTTGTGGACCTTTTACAAGTTAGTAATATTTGCACTTGTTTGTGTACAAGTCAAAAGTCAAAAAGTTAAGTCATAAGAGTTTATTGTCATGTGTCCCTGACAGGACAAAGAAAATCTTTCTTTGCATAGCACAACAGAACATAGAAGGCATTGACTACAATTCTATACATAAATACACCCATGAATTCATAAATTAATAAAGTGCAAATAACAGATGGAGGGATATTAATGTTCAGAGTTCGGAGCCAGGTTTAATAGCCTGATGGCTGTGGGGAAGTAGATATTCCTAAACCGGGTTGTTGCAGTCTTCAGGCTCCTGTACCTTCTACCAGAAGGTAGCAGGGAGATGAGTGTGTGGCCAGGGTGGTGTGGGTCCTTGATGATGCTGCCAGCCTTTTTGAGGCAGCGACTGTGATAAATCCCCTCGATGGAAGGAAGGTCAGAGCCGATGATGGACTGGGCAAGTTGCCGAACCAAGCCACGGTACAACCAGTCAGCAAGCTCTCTACTGTACACCTGTAGAAGTTAGAGAGAGTCCTCCTTGACAGACCAACTCTCAGTAATCTTCTCAGGAAGTAGAGGCGCTGATGAGCTTTCTTAATAATTACATCTGTGTTCTCGGACCAGGAAAGATCTTCACAGATGTGCACGCCCAGGAATTTGAAGCTCTTGACCCTTTCAACCATCGACCCGTTGATGTAAACAGGAATGTGGGTCCCCATCCTACTCCTTCCAAAGTCCACAATCAGTTCCTTGGTTTTGCTGGTGTTGAGGGCCAGGTCGTTGTGCTGGCACCATATGGACAGTTGCTCGATTTCTCTTCTATACTCGGACTCATCCCCATCAGTGATACGTCCCACAACAGTGGTGTCGTCAGCGAACTTGATGATGGAGTTCGCGCTATGACCGGCTACGCAGTCATGAATATAGAGTGAGTACAGCAGGGGGCTGAGCACGCAGTCCTGAGGTGCTCCCGTGCTGATTGTTATCGAGTCTGACACATTTCCACCAATACAAACAGACTGTGGTTTGTGGATGAGGAAGTCGAGGATCCAATTGCAGAGGGATGCGCAGAGACCCAGTTCTGCGAGTTTGGTAACCTGCTTGGAGGAGATGATTGTGTTAAATTCCGAGCTGTAGTCAATGAATAGCAGCCTGACATATGAGTTTTTGTTGTCCAAGTGGTCCAGAGCGGATTAGGGGGCCAGCGAGATCGCGTCCACCGTTGATCTGTTGTGGCGGTAAGCAAACTGCAGTGGGTCCAGGTTTTTGTCGAGGTAGGAGTTGATTTGCGCCATGATCAACCTCTCGAAGCACTTCATCACCACAGGTGTTAGTGGCACAGGTCGATAGTCATCGAGGCACGTCACCTTGCTCTTCTTGGGCACCGGTATTATTGATGCCCTTTTGAAGCAGGTGGGAACCTCAGACCTCAGAAGTGAGCGGTTGAAAATGTCCGTAAAAACTCCAGCCAGTTGGTCCGCACAGGTTTTTAGGACACGACCAGGTATGCCATCAGGTTCAGACGCTTTTCGAGCGTTCAATGACAAGTGACAATGATAACACGAGATTCCGATCTGTTTATAAACTACTGATAACGTGTGATACATTTATACTGCACAGCATACAAGGGTTCCAAGCAGGGCTTGGAATTGGGGCCAGAGTTGTCTTTCAGGCGCAGTATTATGGCCAGGATTGCCTTTCAAGACAAGCTCGGAAATATGGCCAGAGTTGTCGTTCGAGGCAGGCTCAGATTTATGGCAGACCTGTATATCGAAGCAGGTTCAGAATGAAGGCCACGATTGCTTTTCGAGACAGGCTCGGGAATTTAGCCAGAGTTGTCGTTCGAGGCAGGCAGAGAATTATGGCAGGCATGGTTGTTCATTGTGAAATATGAAGGATTTCACTTCATCATTTAACTTGTATGTTCAGTATAGACTTTCAGACTAATGAAACTTCGTTACTGTCTAACAATTGATTTCCATAGGATCTTTATGGCATGCATCGATCTCAAAGATGCATGCTATTCAGTTCCCATTCACAGTGATCACCGGAGATATTTGAAAATGATCTATATGGGGCAATGATAACAGTTAAAGCGTTGCAAAATGGGCTAACTTCAGCTCCCAGGTATTTACCAAATTACTAAAGCCGGTGCTTGGGCTGCTCAGAGCTCAATAACATTTGTTATCGCCTATCTGGATGATGTTTTAAACGCTGTATTTTACTAAAATTAACTGTTGCAGCCGCAAACTATAGTTGAGAAATTGGGGTTTCTCATCCATCCAGTTAAATTTAAGTTGATACCAACGAGAACTATTGGTTATTGGGATTTACCTTTAACGATTAATTTAACGGTGACTGCGCCCTGGGGCAAGAGATTAGAATTAATAGAAGCCTGTAACAACCTCGTTGTTATGAAACAGCCTTCTATTCATCCAGTATAATTGGCAATATAGCAGCTGTGTAATTTGGGCCTTTGCATTATCAGAACTAACAACGTGCAAAGAATTAACCTCTCAAGTACCATATAGGTTATTATTAACAAACCTATGCTATTACCAGCTGAAGCTACCAAAGTCACAATGCTGGACGAACAGTATTCAGCATTGCTCCAGTAATTTTGGTCAGTAATCTTCAGTAATTATAAACTGATGCTAGTTTTCAAAGATGAGAAATTACGAATGCCATCTCCAGTTATGAAGGCGGATGCGTTTTGCATGAGTTACCAATTTGTCAGTTATTGTCATCAACTACCTATAAACACTAGGTGCATTCTATAGGTTAAAGGTTATTGTGCGAATACGCACAATCTGCATGCTCAACTCCAAGTTGATGCACTATGGTGGTGGCATATGTTAGTCACATTGGTGCAATCAAGTTAATGTATCCTGTGATATTTACCTAATTTAATTTGGCGCTGTTGTATCATCACGTGAAATCAATGACAACACAGAATGGATGTTGAATCTCAAACTATTTAATGATATTATGGCTGGATGGAACACCGAATATCGATCTGTTCACATCCAGGCTCATTCATCAGTTGCAAAATATGTGGCAGACAGTGGTGACTGATATATTCTCGCCACACTGGGGAGGGATGTTCTTTCATGTCGTTCCTCCATTCTGCCACATCACTCGGGTCTTGCAATCAATCCAGCAAGATCCCGCTTCAGGCTTTTTGAACTGCCTGACTGGCATACGTAGCCATGGTTCCCGCTAATGTTTGGAATAATAATAAAACCTTATATGGTTATTCTAAACATAAAACATTGCTGGTTCAGCCTGTGACTCGGGAAACCAGCCTCTGCTTGATAAATCAATTCATTGACGCAGAATCTGAGACGACGATTCCTGCGGCTCGAGTTGTCAGACCAATCCATGTATGAGCTCACTGCAGAGTGCAGGGAGAGCACCAAAAAGCAGTACATTTCCTCTTCTGGAGATGGGAAGCGTTTTTGTTTAAATACACATGTTACATATACAATAATACAGCATGGATAACTGACGTCTTGGAGTTCATTTTCAACTGGGTCTTTGACAATAATTAAGTTATAGTGCCATCAACTGTGCCAACGTGCTTTCTCATCATATTTGCTGCAGCATGTGCGACCCACACTATCGGGTCACACCCTCTGATATCCAGAATTATAAAGGACATCTTGAACACAGGTTCTCCCAGGCCCAGTTACACGAAAGCATGTGACATTGACGTTATGTTAACGCTACTTCACCAGGGGGCTCCAGCTACATCCTTATCTTTATCCGGCTCTCATAAGGTAGTTATCCTCATAGCGTTGGTCTCAGTGCAACGGGTCCAGTCACTACATAAATTGCGACTGGACAGGATGGTTACATCTGCAAATAACATAATATTTTATGTTTATGATTTAGTTCAGAATAAATCAGGGTCGTTAGGTCTCACACTAGGTTTCATGGTGTACCCCATGGACCTTCGGTAATGTGTGGTCACATATTTACAACAATACGTCAACGTCTCTAAGAGCCTTAAAGGCTCTAAACTAGCAATGTGTGTTAGCTACAAGACACATCATAAGAAGGTATTAGTTCAGACCATCTCCAGGTGGTTAAAATTGGGTTTTGGCTAATGCATGAGTAGATACTAATATTTTCAACTCTCACTCCAGCAGGGCTACTACTATATCAGCTCCAAGCGTTATGTACGTTCCGCTGGGCCACATCCTCGCAGCTGCAGAATGGTCAAACGAACATACTTTCCAAACATTTTATAATAACCCTATTGCCAGACCGGGGGTATTTGCCAACTCCATTTTATATTCTCTTTCATAGTTTCCCCCTGGATGAGAGGGGTCACTATTATTTTCCTTGATGATTAAAGCATCAGCATTTTTAACAAAGAAAGTCATGTCGGAATGCATTATTGTTTTTCACTTATCCATGTTTAATTGATGCAGTGTGTGACGCTTGGAATTGTATCGGGCATGAAATCACAGAGCTTTGAAATCTTTACGTAGTCACTCACGTGACACCGAAGTAAAATAGTAAGACTAAACGAGAACTTACCAGTTTGAAGTTGGATCTTTATTATATGAGGAGTTACGATGAGCGATTACGTTCCCTCCGCTCCGAACCCTCGTATCATAAAGGTCATCTGGTAGTTCCATACTTCTCTAATTTTACTATGTTCATACTACTGTTATTTGTGATTTCACACCGCTGCTTCGAAGATTGACGTGCATGCGGGCTGACGGTCTTCTTCACGTAATCGCTCATCGCAACTCCTCATAACATAAATATCAAATTTCGAACTGGTAAGTTCTCGGTTAATCTTACTATTTCACAGTGCCATTTCATCAGTACTACTGCACTGTGTGTCACTCCATTAGTACTACTGCACAGTGACACCACGTCCACACCGTGTTTAGCACCATCAGTACTGCCACATCGTGTGTCACTCCATCAGTACAATCCCACAGTGCATCACGACATTCGCACTATCCTACAAATTGTCAGTCCCTCACTACTCCATAGTGTGTCTCTCCATCAGTACTACCCCACCGTGTGTCCATAACATTAGTACTAGCCCACAGTGTTTCACTCCATCAGTTCTATCAAACAGTGTCGTCCCACCAGTACTAGTCAAGTCAAGTCAAGTCAAGTCAAGTTTATTCGTCACATACACATACAGGATGTACAGTGAAATGAAAAGTAGCAGTGCCTGCGGACTTTGTGCAAAAACAAACAAACAAACAAACAAACAAACAACAAATTACAAATTACAACTACACACTATACAAGTATGCCATTCCATCCGTTCTATCCCACAGTGTGTCACTCTATCAGTACTCCCCCACAGTGCTTCATTACAGTGCTCCCCCACAGTGTGTAATTACATCAGTACTATCTATTAATGTGTCTCTCCATCCGTACTACCCCATCGTGTGTCAGTCTATCAGTACTACCCCACAAATTTTCACTACAACAGTACGACCTCACAGTGTGTTATTCCATCAATACTATATATCATTGTGCCTCTCCATCAGCACTACGCCATAGTGATTCACTCCATCAGTGCTACCCCACAGTATTTCACTTCTTCCGAAAAACCCACAGTGTGTCATTAATTAGTACAAACCCGCAGTACGTTAGTCCATCAATAATACACCACAGTGCATCATTCCATCAGTATTATCACCCAGTGCGTCACTCCATTAGTATAGCACCACAGTGTGCCCGTCCATCAGTTACATACAACAGTGTGCCGATCCATCAGTACTATTCCACAGTGTGCATCCGATCAATGCCATCCCGTTGGGTGCAAGTCGACCGGTACTACGCCACATTGTGTCAATCCACCTTAACTATCCCCACACTGTCAATCTAGCTTAACTGTCCCCAATGTGTCAACCCATCTTAACTATCCCCACACTGTCAATCCAGCTTAAATGTCTTGGGGGTAGTGGGGGTAGTGTTAGGTGTGCGGGGGATGCTATGAGGCTGCAAGATGACTTGGATAGATTGGGTGAGTGGGTAGATGCATGGCAGATGCAGTATAATGTGGATAAATGTGAGGTTATCCACTTTGGTGGCAAAAACATGAGGGGAGACTATTATCTTAATGGTGGCAAATAAGGAAAAGGGGAGATGCAACGAGACCTGGGTGTCATGGTACACCAATCATTGAAAAAGGCATGCAGGTGCAGCAGGCAGTGAAGAAAGCAAATGGTATGTTAGCATTCATAGCGAATGGATTTGAGTATAGGAGCAGGGAGGTTCTACTGCACTTGTACAGGGTTTTGGTGAGACCACACCTGATGTATTACGTACAGTTTTGGTTTCCAAATCTGAGTAAATACATTCTTGCCTGAGAGGGGGTACAGAGAAGGTTCACCAGACTGATTCCTGGGATGTCAGGACTTTCATATGAGTAAAGACTGGATAGACTTGGCTTGTAGTCGCTAGAATTTAGTAGACTGAGGGGGGAGCTTATAGAAACGTACATCATTCTTAAGGGGTTGGATAGGCTAGATGCTGGAAGATTGTTCCCGATGTTGGTGAGGTCTAGAACAAGGGGGTCACAGTCTAAGGATAAGGGGGAATTCCTTTAGGGCCGAGAAGAGGAAAACATTTTTCCCACAGAGAGAGGTGAGTCTCTGGAATTATCTGCCACAGAAGGTAGTTAAGGCCATTCATTGCCTATATTTAATAGGGAGTTAGATGTGGCCCTTGTGGTTAAATGGATCAGGGGTATGGAGAGAAGCCAGGTACACGATACTGAGTTGGATGATCAGCCATGATCATATTGAATGGCGGTGCAGGCTCGAAGGGCCGAATTGCCTAATCCTGCACCTATTTTCTATGTTTCTATCAGTACTACACAGTGTGGCATTCTATGTGAACTATGCCACTTTGCGTCAGTCCATCAGTATTGCTCCACTGTCTGTCACGCTCTCAGTCTCCCCCACAGTGTGTCACTTCATCAATAATTCCAACCGCGTGTCATTCCATCAATAATTCCAACCGAGTGTCATTCCATCAATAATTCCAACCGCGTGTCATTCCATCAATAATTCCAACAGCGTGTCATTCCATCAATAATTCCAACAGCGTGTCACTCCATCAATAATTCCAACCGTGTGTCATTCCATCAATAATTCCAACAGCGTGTCACTCCATCAATAATTCCAACCGCGTGTCATTCCATCAATAATTCCAACAGCGTGTCATTCCATCAATAATTCCAACCGCGTGTCACTCCATCAATAATTCCAACAGCGTGTCACTCCATCAATAATTCCAACCGCGTGTCACTCCATCAATAATTCCAACCGCGTGTCACTCCATCAATAATTCCAACCGCGTGTCGTTCCATCAATAATTCCAACCGCGTGTCATTCCATCAATAATTCCAACCGCGTGTCATTCCATCAATAATTCCAACAGCGTGTCACTCCATCAATAATTCCAACCGCGTGTCATTCCATCAATAATTCCAACCGCGTGTCATTCCATCAGTAATTCCAACAGTGTGTCATTCCATCAATAATTCCAACCGCGTGTCACTCCATCAATAATTCCAACCGCGTGTCATTCCATCAATAATTCCAACCGCGTGTCATTCCATCAATAATTCCAACAGCGTGTCACTCCATCAATAATTCCAACCGCGTGTCATTCCATCAATAATTCCAACCGCGTGTCATTCCATCAATAATTCCAACCGCGTGTCATTCCATCAATAATTCCAACAGCGTGTCATTCCATCAATAATTCCAACCGCGTGTCATTCCATCAGTAATTCCAACCGCGTGTCATTCCATCAATAATTCCTACAGCGTGTCATTCCATCAATAATTCCAACCGTGTGTCATTCCATCAATAATTCCAACAGCGTGTCACTCCATCAATAATTCCAACAGTGTGTCATTCCATCAATAATTCCTACAGCGTGTCATTCCATCAATAATTCCTACAGCGTGTCACTCCATTGGTGCTTTCCCCAAACCGCGTCATTACACATTCCACAGAAACGCACCCTCACGGGCACTGACCATCTCAAACACTCAAACAATTCACACAACGACCTGCTCTTGCGCACGGCAATGCACTCTTACACATACACAAACATCACTCAAACAACGCTACGCACTCCAAGTCACTGACACTGACACATCGAAACGCAGACCCGTGGACACACCCACTCACGGAGGTACTTACATATTCACATATTCCTATTCCTTGAAGAAGGGACTTCATGTTACCTGAAGAAGGGTCCTGACCCGAAACGTCGCCTATTCATTCTCTCCATAGATGCTGCATCTCCCGTTGCGTTTCTCCAGCAGTTTGTGTTTATTACATATGCACGTACGCACACTCGCTCACGCACTCTCGTATACTCACGAAACGCACACATTCTTACACAGTTCGTCGCAACGTCATATACTTTTTCAAACACCAGCACACACTCACGCCACACACACAAATACTTTTACACACTCACGCATGACCTTGTAAACGTTCACACCACTAACACTAAAATACCCACTCTCACACTGTCACACACTGACATTGTTGTGCACGCACACTCATCGTATACACACTCATTGGCACACAAGCCTAAACGCACACTCAAATACAGTCTTAAGATCATAACAGCAGATTTAAGGTATTCGGTCCATCAAATCTACTCCGCCGTTCAATCATGGCTGATCTATCTTCCCCTCCTGACCCCATGGGTGTAACACACACACACACACACACGCACGCACGCGCGCACACACACACACACACACACACACACACAACCAGACACACACACACACACGCACGCACGCGCGCACACACACACACACACACAACCAGAGACACACACACACACACACACGCACACACACACACACACACACACACACAACCAGACACACACACACACACGCACGCACGCACGCGCGCACACACACACACACACACACACACACAACCAGACACACACACACACACACACACGCACGCACGCACGCACGCACGCGCGCACACACACACACACACACACACACACACACAACCAGACACACACACACACACGCACGCACGCCGCACGCACGCGCGCACGCGCGCACACACACACACACACACACACACACACAACCAGACACACACACACACACGCACGCACGCACGCACGCACGCACGCTCACACGCACACACACACAGACACACATGTGCGCGCGCGCACACACAACCTCACACATAAGATCACAGGCACTCAAATACTCTGTCACATTTTCTCATATACAATGATACAGACGCACTCACACTACCAGACATATACACATACTAGCACTAAGGGACACGGATTTATTTGCACACACGCACTAACGCACACTCGCGATCACTTACTCAACACCACCATATACTCACACACTCTCATGCTTTATCACTATCAAACAATCAGATATTCAAACATTCTCACAAACTGACATTCCCACATCCATCTATCCATCTTCTATGCTATTACTAAAACACTCATCTTGACCACTTCCGGTCTACGTTGTAAATAAATTGTAGCCAAACGCTCCCCTAAAACGCTATGATTTTTTTCGTCATCTTACTCACCGTTCTCCGCCGCTGCACGCGCCCCAGCGTTTGTTCCGACAGGTGAAATAATAGAAACGTTGTGAATGTTTCAAAAGCGTGAGATCAGCAGATAGAACTGTGCGTTTACGCCGACAGTGAACTGAACTGTGAGTCTGCACCGTGCTGATTGAACTGTGAGTCTACGCCGTGAGAAACTGAACTGTGAGTCTACGCCGTGAGTAAATGAACTGTGAGTCTGCGCCGAGCTGAGTACAGAGGTCGCGCTCATTCCGGAAGTTCCGCTCAGTCCAGAGGCCGTGCTCAGCCGCGTGAGTAGATTCAAGAGAGTTTTACTCTCATATATATGTCCCATGTGTGTATGAGTGCATGAGTGTGTGTGGGTGTGTGTGTGCGTATGTGAGTGTGTGAGAGTGTGTGCGTGTGTGTGTGTGTGTGTGAGTGTGTTAGTGTGTCAGTGTGTCAGTGAGTCAGTGATGGAGGGTGTGAGTGATGGAGGGTGTGAGTGTGTGTGAAAAAGAGGGTGTGAGTGTGAGATGCAGGGTTGCGTGTGTGTGATGGAGGGTGTGTGTGACGGAGGTTGTGTGTGATGAAGGATATGTGTGTGTATGTGTGATGAAGGATATGTGTGTGAGAGCACACCAGCCGTGAGTGAGTGAACTGTCAGCCCACCAGCCGTGAGTGAGTGAACTGACAGCCCACCAGCCGTGAGTGATTGAACTGCCAGCCCACCAGCCGTGAGTGACTGAACTGCCAGCCCACCAGCCGTGAGTGACTGAACTGCCAGCCCACCAGCCGTGAGTGACTGAACTGCCAGCCCACCAGCCATGAGTGACTGAACTGCCAGCCCACCAGCCGTGAGTGATTGAACTGCCAGCTCACCAGCCGTGAGTGATGAACTGCCAGCCCACCAGCCGTGAGTGACTGAACTGCCAGCCCACCAGTCGTGAGCGACTGAACTGCCAGCTCACCAGCCGTGAGCGACTGAACTGCCAGCCCACCAGCCGTGAGTGACTGAACTGCCAGCCCATCAGCCGTGAGTGACTGAACTGCCAGCCCACCAGCCGTGAGTGATTGAACTGCCAGCTCACCAGCCGTGAGTGATGAACTGCCAGCCCACCAGCCGTGAGTGACTGAACTGCCAGCCCACCAGTCGTGAGCGACTGAACTGCCAGCTCACCAGCCGTGAGCGACTGAACTGCCAGCCCACCAGCCGTGAGTGACTGAACTGCCAGCCCACCAGCCGTGAGTGACTGAACTGCCAGCTCACCAGCCGTGAGTGACTGAACTGCCAGCCCACCAGCCGTGAGTGACTGAACTGCCAGCTCACCAGCCGTGAGCGACTGAACTGCCAGCCCACCAGCCGTGAGTGACTGAACTGCCAGCCCACCAGCCGTGAGTGAGTGAACTGTTAGGCCACCAGCCGTGAGTGACTGAACTGCCAGCTCACCAGCCGTGAGCGACTGAACTGCCAGCCGACCAGCCGTGAGTGACTGAACTGCTAGCCCACCAGCCGTGAGTGAGTGAACTGCCAGCTCACCAGCCGTGAGTGAGTGAACTGCCAGCCCACCAGCCGTGAGTGAGTGAACTGCCAGCCCACTAGCCGCGAGTGACTGAACTGCCAGTCCACCAGCCGTGAGTGAGTGAACTGCCAACCCACGAGCCGTGATTGGCTGAACTGTGAGTCCAAGAATCCATTCAGCCTACCATGTCCATAATAGTCCTCTGGAAACCAGTCCGTTCGGCCCACACCCATACTACAGCTCCAACCCCCCCCCCCCCCCCCCCCACAGGCCATCAACATTGGAATTGGTGCAGAGGTGGAATATTGCGTTCGGGGACCAGCCCTCCCGTGTGAGCATGGGACCCAACGGGTCCAACTTATTCTAGTATTCCCTGACATTTTCTCACAAACAAAAATGCACACGCACTCACACACGCAACCACTCTCACCCACATTTACTAATGCTCACATACTCACACGCACACACGCGCACACTCACGCAGACACAAACACAAGCAAATACAGTCGCTCCTACAAACGCTGCCGCACTCACACACGCAGACCCGTCTGCACACTTGCATATTTTGTGATTCAGAAGGATTCCGGGGTGTTCGCGGCGGGCAGCGCAGCGCAGCGCAGCGCAGTATGGAATGTCCACGGTCGGCACGGCTCCTCCACCACGGACGGCGAATGGAGCCGCGCCTCGGTAGCGAGGATGGAGGCTCGAGCAAAGGCAGAGAGTAAGGTGGACCGTCGGAGAGCGAGGAAAGGCCGCCGAGAACGAACGGGGTACCCGGTGCGGCGGCAGGCAAGAGATATAATTATTCAGCCAACGTTTGTAACTTTATCGGCGTTACAATATGGCGAGATTTATGTACTGCCTCGGTGAGGTCTGCTACATGACCTTACCGGGTTATCTGCAAAATTAAGTATTTCACTGTGACTGGGTACACGTGACAATAAAGTACCATTGAATAATTGAAACGCTCACACTCACATTCACACTCACACACACACACACACTCCAACTGATTAGCACAATCTCACACATTCATACATTCACGTGCTAACATACCCATGGATGGACACACACTCTGACACTGTCTCACACACACACACACACACACACACACACACACACACACACACACACACACACACTGACACTGTCACACACACACACACATACACTGACACTGTCACACACACACACACACACACACACACACACTCTGACACTGTCTCACACACACACACACACACTGACACTGTCACACACACACACACACACACACACACACACTCTGACACTGTCTCACACACACACACACACACACACTGACACTGTCACACACACACACACACACACTGACACTGTCACACACACACACACACACACACACACACACTCTGACACTGTCTCACACACACACACACACACACACACACACACACACACACACTCCAACCGAATTGCACAGTCTCACATTTTCACACTTAAATACACGTGTTAACACACTCATCCATGGGCAAACACTCTGTTAGTGTAGCACACACACAATAACCAATGCGAGTCAGGATTCATCTCTGGAGAAATTTAGTTTAGTATTTCATTTTGGTTTAGTTTATTGTCGCGTGTACCGAGGTACAATGAAATGCTTTTGCTGCGGAAAGAAAACAAATGATTACCTTGGATCTATTTACAATGTATGGTTGCATGAGAAGGGATTAACATTTAGTGCAAGGTAATGCCAGGAAAGTCCATCAAGGATCGGCCGAGGGTCACCAAAGGGGTAGATAATATTTCAGCACTTGTTGTGATAAGGATGATTCCGTTGCCTGATAACAGCGGGGAAGAAAAGGTCCTTGAATCTGGAGCTGTGCGTTTTCACACATCTCTATCTGTTGTCTGACAGGAGAGGGGAGAAGAAGGAATGACCAGGGTGAGAACCGTCGATTTTGCAGCAGGCCTTGCCGAGGCAGCGTGAGGTATAAATTGAGTCAAGGGAAGGGAGATTAGTTTGTGCCATCGTCTGGATTACGTCCACAATTTGTTGCACTTACTTACTGCCTTGGATGGAGCGTCTTCTCCTTGCGATTGAAGCATAAGCCAAAGGAATAGTTAGATCTCCTGACGGTGTTGATGAATCAGGTTGTTGTCTCTGTTGGCGTCAATGTCTGCCAGGCCCTGAGCTCCTTATGGTGGGCGGCCGAGCGGGCATCCAGAGATGACATGGTTGGGTGTCTGTTGTTCTGCTCCACATTCACAGGCTGGGCTCTGGTGGAGTCCCCATCTCCACACGCTGGCGTTGAAACGCCCAACTCCAGTACAAAGTCTGTTGAGCTTCACCCAATGCTCCTCTGGGGTGCTCAGACCCTGGACAGCTTTTATCTGGTGAAGTGATGCCTTCCACTCCTGTGCCAATTGGTGGCTATCCAGTGTGCTTTTGTCTCAGTTGGCTGGATGGATGCTGGGAGTTGTTTTCCATGTGGAGCAAAGTGGTGACGGGACTTCAGTCGGGGTGGCCTCTGCTCTCTGCTGATAGCCTGATGGAGGATGTGATCTGGGTCCATGACACGACGAGATAGTGCCAGAGTTGCTGGATCCCAGCAGGCGGAATGCCTGCCAGTATAGAGAGCTGCTCGACTGGAGTAGGTTGAAGGCACCCAGTGATGGTTCACAAGGTGCTGTTCAGGCTCGTGTCTACCAGGCTAGTATGTCTACTTCTACTCCATACGGAAGCGCAGTACTCAGCTGGGGCAAACAAAAGAGCTAAGGCAGAGGTGTGAAGAGTTGTTGGACTCGCTCCCCAACTTGTTCCCGCCAGGCGTCGGATAACGCCGCTACGTGCCAGGACCTTGTCGCGGAGACCAGCCAGGTGTTGAGGAAATGTAAGCGACCTGTCCAGCTTTACGGAGCTGCCCAGATGGAGCTGTTCCCAAACCAACCTTCTATGGTGCAAGTGTAGAAGTCGGTGAGAGTTGTAGGCGACATGCCGATCTACCTATGCCTGCTCTCAAAATGACCAGGTGACGTTTCGGTTCAGGATTTGTCCTTCTCTGCTGGTCTCTGAGGAATGGGAGAAATTCAGAGACCAGCAGAGAAGGACAAAGGGCTTGATTAGGAAACGAAAAATAGATTATGAAAGAAAACTGGCAGGGAACATAAAAACTGACTGCAAAAGTTTTTATAGATATGTGAAGAGAAAGAGATTAGTTAAAACAAATGTAGGTCCCTTGCAGTCAGAAACAGGTGAGTTGATCATGGGGAACAAGGACATGGCGGACCAATTGAATAACTACTTTGGTTCCGTCTTCACTAAGGAAGACATAAATAATCTGCCGGAAATAGCAGGGGACTGCGGGTCAAAGGAGTACTTGAGTGAAATCCAGGTTAGTCGGGAAGTGGTGTTGGGTAAATTGAATGGATTAAAGGCCGATAAATCCCCAGGGCCAGATAGGCTGCATCCCAGAGTACTTAAGGAAGTAGCTCCGGAAATAGTGGATGCATTAGTGATAATCTTTCAAAACTCTTTAGATCCTGGAGCAGTTCCTGAGGATTGGCGGGTAGCAAACGTAACCCCTCTTTTTAAGAAGGGGGGGAGAAAGAAAACGGGGAATTACAGACCAGTTAGTCTAACATCGGTAGTGGGGAAGCTGCTAGAGTCAGTTATTAAAGATGGGATAGCAGCACATTTGGAAAGTGGTGAAATCATTGGACAAAGTCAGTATGGATTTACGAAAGGTAAATCATGTCTGACGAATCTTGTGGAATTTTTCGAGGATGTAACTAGTAGCGTGGATAGGGGAGCACCAGTGGATGTGGTGTATCTGGACTTCCAGAAGGCTTTCGACAAGGTCCCACATAAGCGATTAGTATATAAACTTAAAGCATACGGCATTGGGGGTTCAGTATTGATGTGGATAGAGAACTGGCTGGCAAACAGGAAGCAAAGAGTAGGAGTAAACAGGTCGTTTTCACAATGGCAGGCAGTGACTAGTGGGGTACCGCAAGGCTCAGTGCTGGGACCCCAGCTATTTACAATATACATAAATGATCTGGATGAGGGAATTGAAGGCAATATCTCCAAATTTGCGGATGACACTAAGCTGGGGGGCAGTGTTAGCTGTGAGGAGGATGCCAGGAGACTGCAAGGTGACTTGGATAGGCTGGGTGAGTGGGCAAATGTTTGGCAGATGCAGTATAATGTGGATAAATGTGAGGTTATCCACTTTGGCGGCAAAAACATGAGGGTAGACTATTATCTAAATGGTGGCCGATTAGGAAAAGGGGAGATGCAGCGCGACCTGGGTGTCATGGTACACCAGTCATTGAAAGTAGGCATGCAGGTACAGCAGGCAGTGAAGAAAGCCAATGGTATGTTAGCTTTCATAGCAAAAGGATTTGAGTATAGGAGCAGGGAGGTTCTACTTCAGTTGTATAGGGTCTTGGTGAGGCCACACCTGGAGTATTGCGTACAGTTCTGGTCGCCAAATCTGAGGAAGGACATTATTGCCATAGAGGGAGTGCAGCGAAGGTTCACCAGACTGATTCCTGGGATGTCAGGACTGTCTTATGAACAAAGACTGCATAGGCTCGGTTTATACTCTCTAGAATTTAGGAGATTGAGAGGGGATCTTATAGAAACTTACAAAATTCTTAAGGGGTTGGACAGGCTAGATGCAGGAAGATTGTTCCCGATGTTGGGGAGGTCTAGGACAAGGGGTCACAGCTTAAGGATAAGGGGGAAATCCTTTAGGACCGAGATGAGAAGGAATTTTTTCACACAGAGAGTGGTGGGTCTCTGGAACTCTCTGCCACAGAGGGTAGTTGAGGCCAGTTCATTGGCTATATTTAAGAGGGAGTTAGATGTGGCCCTTGTGGCTAAGGGGATCAGAGGGTATGGAGAGAAGGCAGGTACGGGATACTGAGTTGGATGATCAGCCATGATCATATTGAATGGCGGTGCAGGCTCGAAGGGCCGAATGGCCTACTCCTGCACCTAATTTCTATGTTTCTATGTTTCTATGGATCCGTCTTCAGACAGATTGCGGTAGGAAGGGGGAGAAGGATGGAACATGGGGAGGCAGAAAAAGTGAGTTGAATGATGTGCGGATGCAGGGTTGTTGTAGTTGATACCTGAGATTCAACTATGTAAGGAGCGAGATAAAGATTGAAGAGGATGGAATTATAAAGATAGGTGAAAGAATGTCGGCGGATGTGGTGTGGGGAGCGGGTGGGGGGGGGGGGGGGGGGTAGAGGAGATCAGTGGGTGGGAGCCCGTTCGAAGGCAACAGGAAGAGCGAGGGGAAAGCGGGAATGTTCGCTCTAGCTACCTAACATTGGACAATTCTATGTTCATACCATGAGGTTGCAAGGTACCAAAGCGGAATATGAAGTGGCGGTCTTTCAGTTTGCATGTAGCCTCACTCTGGCAATGGAGGAGGCCCAGGGCAGAAAGGTCAGTGTGGGAAGCGGGGTTACAATGGTTGGCAACGGGGAGATCCGGCAGGCCTTGGTGGAATGAGAGTAAGTGCTCAGCGTAACGTTCGCCGAGTCCACGCTCGACCACGCCGATGTAAAGGAGGCCATATCTGGAACACCGCATGCAACACATGAGATTAGAGGAGGGGCCGGTGAACATCTGTCTCACCTGGAAGTGCTGCTGGAGTGTGAGGGAAGGGGGATATGGACAGCTGTCACATCCCTTGGTGGCTCACCGTTTTAAACCGCACTTCTCAAGAAAGGCGTTGGAGAGAGAAGCGAGGGCGAGCAGGAGGAGAGTTGGGGGAATGAAGAGACAGATAGGGAGTACAAAGATCAAAGGGGGAGATAGCGGAGACGACGAAAGTGGAAGAGGTGGAGGGAGAGTGAACTATTAAATGTAGTGCGGGAAGGAGAAGCGTTCGGAGCGAGTGGGTTGGTAAAAGGGAGAGAGGGAAGGGTCAGAGAGATAAGAAAAACGGAGGGAGGGATGCAGTGAGAGTGAGAGGGGAGGGAGGGGTAAGGGAAGAAGGTTGACAGAGATATGCCGGCGCAGAGAGGGAGAATAGAGAGTAGGGGAGAGAGTGACAGTTCAGAGAGAGGGCAGCTGTAAGGATGGAGGGAGAGAGAAAGAGAGGAGAGAGAGGTGCTGCGCTACTCGCGGTTTTATGTACGTTTAGGACAAATCTAAGGCGGTAATGTTTTTGTTCTCAGGGTGTCTTTGTGAGTCTGGGTCGTTCCTCCACAGAGGGTGGTGAAGGCAGCGAATGTTATTGTCGCAGGGGAAAGTCAGATCCACTCCATGCAAGCAAAGAGTGAATGGATACCGGGATCGCCGGGAGATTGGGCTTGGAGTAACAGTCAGTCAGTTAAGCCGCGATCATATTGGGTGGTGAAGCAGAGAGGGGGGGGGGGCATTTTAGTCCGAGGTGATGTGTGGAACTAATTCCTCAACCTGTGGACAAAGGTCGCCCAGTCCAGTCCACCTTCAAACTGGGCACCAGATCCCGTGAGAGGGTCCCTGGAATTTGGCTTTGCCTTGCTGAGTGAAACGGATTGAAGGAAATCAGACAAACAACATGAGATGGAGAGTTGGATCTGATGGAGTTTGCAACAATATCCCCTTTGCTGGAACAATGGCGCCCGCCGCTCCCAATTCCCATCCCTCAGTGTCTATCGCCACAATTCCCAGTCTTTGGAGTTTCTCAATCAATTCCCTGAATAAATCACAACCTGTCTGTCTGTCTGTCTCAGCAGGGATTTCACTCACTCACTCGACTGATGTCATCTGTTTGTGAATCATTTCTAATCTCTATTTTTAAACTCTGTTGAAACTTCACTGTCCCGGTGGAGACGCAAAATGGTATAAAATCTCCAGGAATGTTCTTCCCCAGCATTTCATTCCGAGACATTGCCGGTAGCTGACGGGGACACGTCACTGGGCACAGAAAATGGCGGGGAGCTGCGGGAATATTACGACAAGCAGAGAATCCTGTACGCGATCATTGCTGCCGTTGGAGTCCCTGTAAGTGAGCAGAACAATTCAAGTTTATAACTCCATCCGTCCGTCCGTGTGTTAACTGGTGTTGACCTGATTCTCATCATGTTACACGTTCCCAACTGATGACCGTTGTACAAGAATATGTGAAGAATATCAATCCTCTCAGTGAAATATTTGTGAATTAACGCTGCTGTGATTTGTCTTATTTTCAGGCAGTTGAAACGAACCAACTTTTTCTCTCACTGCTGCCGGCCGGGAGCCACTAGAATGTTGTTCTTGCCTTCAGTGGCACCTTGCCCAGAGTTGTCCCAGTGCTCGGGACAGGCAGGCAGGCCGGCAGCTCTCCGGGACAGTGAGACTTGGAGAGAGGGGTTCACATTGTGAAGTTCACTGTGTCTGAGTTATTGATCAGAGTGAACAGCCGCTCCTGTGGACACTGTGTCTCACTCACTGTGGAGTCAGTCTGTCACAGTCGGATTCCACCCACCGCCTGTTGGTCAGTAATTGGATCCATCTCCTGGACCAGTGGCCGCGGATCTACCGGCGTGTGTGTGTGTGTGTGTGTGTGTGTGTGTGTGTGTGTGTGTGTGTGTGTGTGTGTGTGTGTGTGTGTGTGTGTGTGTGTGTGTGTGTGTGTGTGTGTGTGTGTGTGTGTGTGTGTGTGTGTGTGTGTGTGTGTGTGTGTGTGTGTGTGTGTGTGTGTGTGTGTATGTGCTGTTACTGAACTGAACTCACTGTGGAATGAATCCATAAACGGAGCCACTCTGCTGCCGGATTCCATGTTGTCCCTGCCTTCCCTCTGGAAGCCTCCTCGTCCCCATCAGATGCCGAGTTCGCAGAGCCCTGGTTAATCGCGGCCGGCGGCTCACGGTTTCGTCTGTGAAAGCGGCCCCATCAGTGAATGTGAGCAGCAGCAGGGTTCACTATAGAAATAACCATTGTGCCTATATAGCGGGTGGGTGGCTGCTCGTCTCTCCCCACCCTTTACCCCACCCGTCCGTCTCCTTATCTCCTCTCCCATGAAGCAGGCAGGCAGGTCGGGCACAGTCGGAGACGGTTCTGACATTGTTAAACTTGCAGCAGCCGCGCACCGACTCCAACATTCCTGATCTTGAGCTGAAAGTCGAGCCGGTGTTCAGTCAGCCCCGGAGACCGTGTTGAGTAAATGCCCAGTGTCCGTTCCCTTGTATTTCCGCAGTGAATTTATTGGCGATTGTGATCCTGTCCCGGGGAAAGTGCGGCCTCTCCACCTGCACCACTCGCTACCTGGTGGCCATGGCAGCGGCCGATCTACTGGCCATCATCGTCGAGGTCATCTTGTATTGGATCCGATTACATTACTTTTATTGGAGTTTCCTCAACATCTACCCTGTGTGCCGTGTTATGGATGGACTGACGTTTGCAGCTACAGACTGTTCTGTCTGGTTCACCGTCGCGTTCACCTTTGATCGGTTTGTCGCCATTTGTTGCCAGAAGCTGAAAACTAAATATTGCACCAGGAAAACTGCGGCTGTGGTTCTGGCAACAGCCGGCGTTCTGCTCTGTCTGAAAAACATTCCCCGCTACTTCATGGTGGAACCCGCGTTTATCATCGACAATGTCCTGTGGGTCTGTGACACGATGGACAGTGTTTATATTGACCCCGGGTGGGTGGCATTTGACTGGATCGACACGGTTTTAACTCCGTTGCTCCCTTTCGCTGTAATCCTGCTGCTCAATGCTCTGACAGTCCGCCACATTTTAGTGGCCAGTCGGGTCCGTAAGGGGCTGAGGGGTGAGAGCAAGGGGGAGAACCGCAGTGACCCGGAGATGGAGAGCAGGAGGAGGTCTATGGTTTTACTCTTCACCATCTCCGGCAGCTTCATCCTCCTGTGGCTGACGCATGTTGTAAACTTCGTCTATTATCACATCTCAGGAATTGGAAATGTCCGGAATAATTCTCAATGGATCTTTCACGACGTCGGGATTTTGCTGAGGAATCTCAGCTGCTGCACTAACACAATTATTTACGTGGTGACCCAGTCCAAGTTCAGGGAGCAGGTGAAGAGCGC